>LPNX010995231.1:381475-440175 GCA_001517045.1 Pseudotsuga menziesii | reverse complement strand
GCAGATAAATTAAATTCACAATCAAATGATACATCCATGTCATCACCTGAATTATCTGCTCCTCCTCCATCTTCATGTCTTTTCGAACTTCTCGTTCCCAACTTTCCAACTTCATCTGGATGGACACTTTCAAGTGTCTTTGTGGCCCATTTAGGAATCTTCCGTGATGGTCCTGGTTGATCAGCTGGTGGAGCTTCATCATTGATTGAGAGTCTTTCAATTCTCTCAATCACATCATCCAGTTGAACCTCTTGTTCAAGTGAAGTAGCAGGAACTTCTTCATGCGGGGGAGTTGGTGCTTCATATGGAAATTCCAAAGGTTGATCCAGAATAGGAATCCCCCCTTCAAGATTTGGAATTTCATATTCATTTTCATAATAGTTCTTTGGATGAGGATAATTTTCCAGATGATCAAGCTGTCTCTCAATGGACTGGTCATTTTTATTAATTTCAAGAAAAATAACATCTCTGGAAATAACAAATTTCTTGTTTACCTCATCATACAAACGTTATGCCTTGGAGTATTCTTCGTACCCAAGGAAAATGCACTTTCTACTTCGAGCACCAAGCTTGTTTCTTTGCTCCTTTGGAATCATGGCATAACAGGTGGAACCAAAAACTCTGAGATGCCTGACTGAAGGGAGATGGCCAAACCACATTTCATGTGGAGTCTTGTTATCAAGTGCATTTGATGGACTTCTATTTCTCAAATATGCTGCACATTTTACTGCATCGCCCCAAAACATTAGTTTTACATTCTTGAAAAACATCATTGAGCGAACCATATTCATTATGGTTCTATTCATTCTTTCTGCTACACCGTTTTGTTGAGGATTGTAGGGAACGGTAGTCTGATGTGCAATTCCATGTTGGCGAAGATAATCTTCAAAAGCATTTGAAGTGTATTCTTTTCCATTATCAGTACGAAGTGTACCAATTTTTGATTGTGCTTGTTTTTCAATCAATGCATGAAAGTCTTTGAATGTTTGAAATGCTTCTGACTTTGTCTTTAAACAGTAAATCTAGCACATTCGTGAGTAGTCATCAACAAATGTCACAAAGTACTTATTCCCATTTGCTGAAGGAGTTGGCATTGGGCCACACAAATCAGAATGTACTAACTCTAATTTCCTACTTGCTCTGAAATTAGATTCATGGAATGGCAGCTTACTATGTTTCCCTAAAATACATGCATCACATTTATTCTTCTCTTTAGGAATGGTGGGAAAGCCAAATACACCATTCTTTCTCAACAAACGAAGACTGTTATAATTTAGATGACCAAGTCTTGCATGCCACAATGAGCTAGATGACATATTACCTTCTCCATGCTGAGAGAGGTAGGAATAGTTCTGAAATCTTGTGGATGAACCCTTGAGATTCAGCAGCTTTCCATCTTCGTATCCAGTCATGATGACTTGGTTGTCAGAGGACTTTCTTATTTCAATGATTCCATCAAACATGTGGATGGAATGGCCTTGCTGTCGAATCTCCACCCGGGACAGCAGGATTCTCTGCAACTCTGGAAGATAGAGAACGTTCTTCAACAAGAAATCAGGGAATCCAGGCATCTTCAGTCGAATGGTGCCCATTCCCTTTGGTTTAATACTTGACTTATCTGCAAAGTAAACTATGCCATCTATTGTTTCATTCAGTTCTTCAAAATAGTCTTTTCTAAATGTCATGTGTGATGTTGCACCAGTATCAAGCAGCCAACAATCTTTATAAGATGAAAGAGAATTCATTTCATTAAATCCAAGATTACAATGTGCAACAATACAAGAATCAGAAGATTTACTAGCATCTTGGTCATCTTTCTTTTGGTTGTGCTTGTCTTTGATGGAGTCCCATGAAGCCCAACACTGATCTTATGTGTGTCTAGTCTTTCCACAACGCTTGCACTACAAATTTTATCTTTTTCTTCTGCCCCCTCTGCCTCTGAAATTTCTTCTTCCTTGTCCTCTCTCTTTGCCGCAATCTCCCTTGAAAGGGTCTTTGGATTGGTCTTTGCCAGCTAGGGCAGCACCAATACTAGATGCCAAAGATAGCATATTTACAAATGTTAGTGTAATTTACAATAATGAACTTGATATGACAAAGAGAAATAGAAAAAATAAGAACCTTGCAGGTCTACAGTCTCTGCCAAGGTGATTTACAATCTCAACTTCAGGTTTCAAAGATGATACAATGACACAGAAAATATTACAACCAACAGTCAACAATTTCAAAAATTTATGCAGTCAACATGATGTGCAGTCTCAGCATAAAAGATACCACTCAGCATGTTCATTCTCCTTTATTTTTCAGGTGACTGATGGGATAACACACAATTGAGGCAGTCTCCACGCTATTGCAGCATTCAACGCAGTCTTCAGCAAGGCTGCAGTCTCCACGCAGGCATCAATCTCTTCATGCACAATATATGGTGGATATATACCAGTCTTCAATACATATATCAGTCAAGTTTAATACCCCGCATCTTCAATACACACAGTCCACACTGGAAATCGCAGTAATCTTTTATGCATACACACAGTCTTCAATACACACAGTATATCAGCACTATATGTCAGTCAGTATAGCAGCATATATCAGTCACAAAGAATACAATGGCATAGTTATTGTAAAAAATTAGCATAGATTATGTAGTGTAAGGTGTCAACGAAAGGATTGCAGCTTGTTCATGGTTCCAACTTATGGACACCCGATCCTTTTCGCACCCCAGTTCCTTCTATGAAATTCTCGGCCGACTTCGACAACGCGACAGTTTTCAATGCAGCACAGGTTCGAGGAAGAAGAAATTCTTCACAAAGACTATATTCTTCACTATGAAACCATCTTAAACATTGTGCCTTCAAGCTCCAGCTATATAGCGAGGGTTCTAGTTTCCCGCGTTTTACTAGGGTTCCCGCGTTTGAGACTGAGGTCAGGCTATTGATTTCTTCCTTCTGTTCATTGTGGGATGATGGATGAAGTGGGTGAAGAGAACGATAAAGTTAGGGTAGGGTTTGCAAAGCACTTGGCCTCCTGCAACAAGAAGACTCGCGACCTAGCAGTCGAGCTCCTCAGGAGATGGCTGGAAGCCCAAACCCACGTCTCTGATATTGAATTCAAGAAGATCTGAAAGGGCGTCTTCTACTGCATTTGGCACGCTGACAAGCACGAAATCCAGGCCCAGCTCATCGACAAACTCGTTTCCCTCATTCGAACTCTCGACCTTGCACTCGCTCAGCACTATTTTGAGGTATTTCTCTTACCCATGGTACGAGAATGGAATGGAATCGATACCAATCGAGTCAGCCATGGCATATAAGAGATGAGGCTGCAGCACTTCAATATGACTTGAATTGAGAGAATTTATACCAACAGGTTAACTCTCCAATACTTTAGTAGCAGCAATATATATGTATATATATCAATCTCAATGCAGGTCGCAGCGCAGCTATCTCCAATCTCAACGTAGACATATACTCAATGTAGCAGTAATATGGAGGAGATACCAGATATACTAAACGCATATCGCAGCATAGATCACAACACGCAGCATAAACTTACAGCTCACCTCTTATCTAGCTCGCAGCTTCAAATTAGGGTTTTTGACAGTCACAAAGAACTTAGACCCAACTCAGTTCAAGATAACGATGGAGGAGTTACCAAGAGGATAGTCCTCACGCAGTATCATACAACACGCTCACGCTCATGCAGAATAATATTCAAAATGCTGGGATTGAACAGAGAAATGGAGGAGACCAAAGCACAGTTTGAAAAATTAGGGTTGAACGAGTGAGACAGTTCAGAAATTCGTACCAGTAGGACGGTGATGAGAATGCATCTCCAAAATTAGGGTTTCTAGCAAACAGAGTCTTCAACTCTCACGCACAGAAATAATATGCACTCAGGGAATATGCCAGACTGGCAAATTCTAGACTGCGAGTAGATAATTCTTGAAACATCTCCTGGCAAGAGGACACAGAGGGCATATGCCAGAGCTGAACCACCAGAGGAAGTAGTAGAATGGTAGGCATGCAGGCAGGAGTTATGGAGCTAGGCTCTGATACCACTTGTTGGTAATAACTCCCGATTCGATTATTATTCAAATGAAAATGCCAATACATTAGTTTTTCTGTTCCTCCGTCACAACATACAGGAGCTTCACTGCTCCTCTCTGCACCATATCCCTGATATAGTGATATTTGATCTCAATATGCTTCCACCTGTCATGGAACACTAGATTCTCTGACAACTTCACGCAACTCTGGTTGTCACAATGTATACAGGTAGCATCCAACTGGAGATCAAATATATCAGACAGTAGCTTCCGCAGCCATACTGCCTCACAACTAGCAGAACAAGCTGTGACATACTCTGCTTCAGCTGTACTCAATGCCACACAGGATTGCTTCGTGCTAAACCAAGAGATCACACCTGATCCCGTACTGAAGCAACATCCCGAAGTACTCTTCCTGTCGATGGCACTGCCTGCCCAATCTGAATCAACATAACCCTCCAGTTTAATCTTCTGATTCGCATCATACTTGAGCCCATAGTCAATTGTACCCTTTAGGTACCTCAGAATATGCTTTGCAGCAATCAAGTGAACACTTCTCGGATCTGTCAGGTACTGGCTCAAGGTGTTCACAGAAAAGCAAATATCTGGTCTCGTGTTCGTCGGGTACATCAATGACCCAATCATCTGACGATAAATCATAGCATCAACCGACTCTGATGAAGCATCACTCAATAGATTCATATTCAATGCCATAGGTGTGGTCATGCAGTCCATCATAATGAACCTCTTCAGGATCTCTACTGCATACTTCCCTTGTCCAAGGAATATTTCATCTGTACTCTGCCACACCTCCATACCTAGAACAGTAGTGCATTGACACATAACAGGAACATCACTGGTGTTCTACCTTCAACCTTGAAGCAAAGGTTGGAATCCACTTTAATTTTAGTAAATCCTAGAGTCATCAGTAATCTGCACATCCTGTTGTACCATGTCGAACCTCAAGATATTCTGTAGTCACTCCGTCTAAAGTGGAGCATCATACTCCCTCTGTCTTCTATGCTCTATGCACTGAAAACATTCTGTACTGGAGTGACAAGTAGCTTCCTATGCTACTAGTATTCTATGCATCCATCTAGTGTATAGAATTTCATCTTCAACCTTTTAGCAAAGGTTAAGATCTTCATCAATCTCATCATGTATTTGTTTCAACTCTTACTGGCTGCAAATGTCTCTACGTAGTCTAGGCCTTCCTTTCGTCAGAAGCCTCATTCTACGAATCTTGCTTTGTATCCCACCATGTTTCCATCTACTGCATGATGGAACTATGAACTTCTCTTCAGGTCTCGATACTGTGCCCTGACATCATTCTTCTTGAACTAGTCTTCCCTTTCTTCTTGCAGGCTGGAAGGTTCTGCATCAATGATGTCACTGCACTCGTCATATTATTCTTCATTTTGAAATGTCGTAACTTATTCTTCGGAACAAGTCTTCATTCTTCTTGGCTTGTAGGTGATTATGTATGCGATATTTCCTACAAGTCAAATGCAATTGTATGGTTAGAAACATTTCATAAGGAACATTTATACTGGAAAACACTTATGCATAAATCTATGATCATGCAACTACTTTAGCCAATACAACATTCATCCATATCTCATTGAAAATTTTTAGATGCCTTCCATCTCTACCAGGACAACATTGAGATTGTGCACTAATCCAATATGTTAGCAAAGAGGTTTCATTCTAGATAAGTAGCAATGGAGAATTTGTATAGCCCCATGATCCACTTACCCATCACATACATATTAGTAGTATTCTGTCATTAATGCAAACATCCTATCATGCATAATACAATAACTGAATATAAACAAATGCATAACAAAATAATATAAAGAAATGACAATTGAATACTTATCTTTATTTGTTTCGAGGGTAGACTCCTTCTTGAGCCTTCAGCTTCATCGTCTTCTTCATTCATAATAGCATTGTTTCTTATCCAAAAGCTAAGGTGGATAAGAAGTTCTTCAAGAGTTGAGTTCTTCATATTCCTCATTGCTTGAGGGATATTCTTTGGGTGGAAAGAGCTTGATCTTCAGTTGTTCCCACCTTCTCTTCTTCAGCTTCTCTTTCTAGAGTCTATTGAAAGTAATCACTTCCTTTTGGAACAAATTCCTTGAATGAATGAATTCCACGATCCCAGGAGGCCATTCAAGGTGGCCATCACCACTTCTGCATTCTTCACCGATTCAAGTTGTTCTTGATTTGAAAGACTCTTATGACTACATGGTCTCTGCATTCTGGAACTTCACATTCTTCAACTAGTTTCTTTAGGTCATATTCTGATTTTGTTCTTTCCTTCAAATAGCTTGAAATTCTGGAAGACCTTAAACAGCTTTGCTTGCAATAATTAGTTCTCTGTAATGCACATGTGCAAGCCTTCTATGCCAAAGCTCATTTGGCTCTACTATGTCATGGATCAAGGCTTGTTCTAGATTTCCCTTCAATTTGTACAAGCCTCCTTCGTGTTCTTCAATCACTACCACATCATCGATATTATTTCCTTTTGGCCACATGATGACTTGACCATCTATGAATGCAACCTGCATTCTAGAGTCTGGATTGTATGAAGATTCCCCACTACATTTTATTGGATATTGGTAGTCATCTACTAGTTTCACCTTGTGAGGTGATTCATGTTCTGATAGTCTTACAAAGGATTCCTTGAATCCCATCATATGTTTGGAAGCCCCACTGTCAATAAGCCAATCATCACTTCCATGAGTAATGTTACCTGTGAGAGCTGATATCAGAACATATTCATCCTTGCTTGAAGAATCTTCACTTTCATATCTGGATCTCTTTCTGGACGGTTCATCATCCTCTGCAGCATGAGCATGATGTCTTCTTTGGCCTTGACCAAGTTCTTCTTGGGAAAGGCTTCTAACCTCGTCTCCCTCTGAAACTGGAACCTCTATACTCATGTAGGTGTCCAATCCATTTTCTTCAGAGAGATCATATACTTCCAGGCTTGGAAGTTGTCAACTTCCCCAACCCTGTCACCAAGCTGATGTGATATATCATATTGAAATGAGAACCTCAAATTGAAATAACATAGGATTAGATCTTACCGATTTGAGGTGTCCGTCCTTGTCCTGGAGTTCGCTGATCTAGGGTTTGTCGTAGAAACCCTAATTTTCAAAACTTGGAATCTTTTAGATCTGATTGGATAAACAGATAGATCTCTTCAAATGGAGCTATCCAATGTACTCCTTTTCTAAAAACAATGGAGGGAAGCTCCTGGAACAAGAAGCCCTAATTTTCTAATTTCTTCTGCAGAAATTCCTGTTACTGTTTATGTGATATCTCCGAAATTAATGATCCTCTATGTCTGAAATTTCTCACTGAGGTAACCTCGCATGTCCCGGATCCAACACCATATGTTTCATCAGAATTGGTTTCACCATTTGGGATTTATGATCCTTTTCCCAAGGTGACCTGTTACAGGAGTGTTTAGGACATTGAAGTTGTACGGCCTTCCACGTGTCACTGGTTCAATTTCTGAGTCTGTCCTCAGACCACAGAAATTAAAGTCCGTTCCCTTTCTGTAACATCTTTAGGAGTTCCATTTGGACCTCTGTAGCCCAAGATATTGCAGATCTCCCTAGGTTTCCTATTTATGGATGATTTCTGGAAGAGGCTGGAACCCTAACTTGGAGAGCTCATATCTCCAGTAATATAGCGAATCTGAGGCTGATTCTTGGACACAGTGTTCATCACGATTTTATATTCAGCCGCTGAAATTTTAGCTTCTGAGACTTCTCCAATATCGGAATATAATGACTGTACCAAAACTTAGCAGTTTTAGTATTTAGGGTTTCTCCTAGCTCAGGGTCAAACTAGGGTTTGACTTTTCTGGAGCTTCACCCAACCAAATTTCTTGATCCAGGTCTCTAAAATTCGGTTTTGATGAGGATAACAATCCTATGTTGGTCTCACTCAAAAATTCCTCTTCTGTAGAAAGCCCTAATTTCCACATCGAAACTGAAAATGCTTGAAATTGAATTCCACATCGAGAGAAAGATGCACCCTTCAATGGAGAGTCATCCTAGCATACTTTTGCTGAAAATATGTGGAGGAAGATCCACAAAATAGGAAGCCCTAGTTCCTGTAGCTGCACAATATATTCTTCTCAGGTTAGCTCTGATACCATGTTAGTTTTTCAACATTTAAGCTAGCATTATGTTAAGATCTTTTCACTGAGAGAATAACAAGCACAACAATCACATAAGCACATCACAAGAGACAAGAGACACAAAGATTTTAGGAGGGGAAACCATAAATGGAGAAAACCCCTCAACTTCCTCTAAGATAGTATCACCACAAGATGTGATCCCAAAACAGTAAGATGACCTCCCAACACAACAACAGCCTTCTGTCTTCTGTCAAGCCAAAGTATTTCCTTCTCCAAAGGTGCGCCACACTTGAGAGAGCAAGTGATGTAATTCACAAGTGATAAATAGAGAGACTCTCACTCTCTATTTATATTCTTCTATTGACTTGAAGTGCACTCAACCATGTAGGCTTAACTTACAATTACTTACTCGAGCCTACACCTTAATTAGTGTATAATAACCCAAGTGCCCCGAAACTGTGGGGACTTACCTAATGACTTGACAAGACTTGTTTACATTAATAATCCTCCCGATCGGAACATCGGGGTAAGACAATATGACTCAAACACATAATAGAAACATCTCGGAATAAACATCGGGTTACAATATATAAAATACATATAAGAATACATTCCGAAGTTACATATACATCAACAAATTTTTTGTCATTTCATATGCATTTTGCATCTATACTTTATCCATCTTAAACTTAGCAATCAACATTTTAACCATAGACTATGGTATTTTAATCCATTAGATCATTGTCATTATCATCGTTCTTCTATGGATAGGGCCTTCCTCTCATGAGTATCCTCATTTAGAACCTATGTTGTCTTTCAATACTCATGTTGCAGCTGTCTTAGGTATAGGGGAATCATTTTAGCTAATTTTCACACAAAATGGAGCCTCATTTTGGTCTCTTTTTACAAGCTATCCCTTTAGAGGACTCCCCACCCTTATGGAGTTTCTTTAGGCCTAGGTCTGACTCCTTAAAACAGACTTTACTATCGAGTTAACTTGTTTATTCAAGATCGTTAAGAATATGTGAATGGGCATTTGCATTCATGGTAGGTTATGAGTCTTTCTTGGACCATGCGGAACAACACGAGAAATGATCAACCTCTTTTCTATGAAATTGAGAAGAGTATTCTCAGCCATAGGTTATCACTTTTCTGGACTTGAGGGACTAAATTTATGGAAAAGGAACTCCCAGTATGAGCTTAGTTTTCTCTTTTTCGTGCTCTGGACCTAAACATGAAAAATATTTCGAGTGCACTTTATGTCTTTGTCATGCTCATTAAACACTAAATAACAAAGCATTGATTTTATTGTTGTAATCCCCATTCCTTGTACTCAAATGGATATTTTCAAGTGATCTTGCTTTCCTTCACAGTCGTACAACTCAAGCTATATGTTTCTCTCGAAGGAGCGTTGGGTAGGTGGTAATTTAACCTTTTTCAGAACTCCCTGACTAAGTACGAAAAAGGTTCACCTTTTCTTCTACGGAAGTTAAGAGAGTTCTACTGTGGTATGTTTTATACTTTTTCGGCCTCAGGAGACTAAATTGGATGAAAAAGGAACCCCCTGGAGTCTTCTTTGGAGTTTTCAGACTCTCTAAATGTGAAAACACCAACTGAGCATGTACTAGTTTGGGCTCATTTAATCCACGAATCAGTGACACTATCAAGAATTATTTCCTCTTCTCTTTAAGCTTATTAAAAAATGAATAGAGATCCGAGTTGACTTTCGTGGACTCGTTAAAATTTAACAGGGAAGGTAAGGAAGAAGTTTTCTCTTGGTTTTTAGTTAGTGGCAGCATTTCATCCTTGAACATAGCACTCTCTGTCTTTTTCGATACCCATGTCTTAGTGTTCACTTTCAATTCAGCTATTACTTCGAGTTTATTACTCCTTTTCTTGTCAGTTCTACCTAGGGAATATGATCATGTCTCCTACATGATAGATAAGTCTAGTTGTTCTATCTATAAAGTCAAAAGCTACCTTGGGTCATCTCTGTGTCATGCTCATTGTTCAAGGAACTAACTCAATGTCTGATCTATATCCTGATCCCATCATTGTTCTATCTATTATCACTTGTCTCTCCCTTCCTTTACCTAGTTCCTAGTCACTCTTGTGATCCGTTGGAGGATCTATTGCCTTCCTTATCATAGTATGGTTCCACATCAGTACTTTCTGACAACGAAGACCTAGAGTTTTGACGATCATACCTACGGATTCACTTTCATCATTGGTGAATTCCTTTTCTTCAGTTGTCAATTATCACCTATTGATCGATAATCTGTTGAATCCACTCCATGTTTGACTTCAACCTACATCTATTCACATGGCTTGGATTGTACTGGTTCTTTGGGATTGTTTATGAAGACCTTAGTTCCCTGTTTATGGACTAAGTTGCACAAGATTATGTTCTACCTATCTACACAGCTTCCAGATCTTTGAAGACTCATCATTATTGTATATTGTGGCTTCAATCCACCTTTGTAATATACGTGGTCTTGTACCCATACTATATGAAGTACTCAAACATTGTAAAGGAGCTGGTGTTCCAGTATATTGAACATCACTTCCTCAGATATGATTTTGTATATGACATTATTATGTATTTGTTTCAGGTACTACCTCTGCTCCATTGGATTTTTGAGTTCTCCAAAGATAGAGATTATAATGTATTTTGGCCATCGCTTCCCTCTGACCTTATACATTAGGGGGAATCTGTTATCAACCCAAATGGCACTTCTCCATCCGAGTGCTGAATCTTCATATGTTGGCACACAAAAGGACACTTACGGATTGAAGGTTGCCTAAACACTATAGATGGGCATGACATGAGATGCATTCACTATCCACCCAGCTTGCCATTTTACCTTTTTATATGTTGATTTCTATACGCAACTCTTTCCAGAGTAACTTGCATACGTACGCGACTATATCCACAGCATATCGTGTATTGTACTTGAGTATTGTCATTGCAACATGCGTACAATTTTGTACGTTGGTTTCCCTTATAGCAACTCGCATGTCATATTTGGGTTTCCAGTATTAATACTTGTGTACACCTCCATTCGACATTAAAAATAATATAACACAATTAATGGAGATTTGTTAAGCCCTAATCATTAACTATCTTAACTATCTCAACCTCCTCAACCTTCAAAACTGCTCTATTTCCCTACGTATAAATAGAGGGCTTGGAGAGGGCATTAATCAATCATACTTGGAGAAAAAAGTTATGCTGGTGGTATATATTCAAAATTATTTGGAGCAGTAGAACTCAGAATCCTTTCGTTGCTGAGGATTCCTTTTTTCAGGAATTGGGTTGTACACTTATCTCATTCACTATTGTTAATAAACAGAATCCTTCTTCCAACTTTGTGTTGAGTCTCTTTCATGTATCATGGTTTCATGAATATTTATGATTAAGCACTCTATATATTGTTTATCTAACTTGTCATATATACATGTATAATATTGTAGTTGGAGGATTTGCTCTTTGTTGGTGAAGGAGGTGCATCCTTAAAAGCTTTGGAGATTAGCAGAGTGGGAGAAGACAAAGCTTGGATCAAGCATCGTTAATCGGGTGAGTTCATCATATCTTCCTATTTCCTTTCTGTACTTTAAAGCTGATTGTCTGCAAGTTTTAAGAGTAAGCTGGTAACGTCAGAACCTCGGTTATAAAGGTGTTTATGCCTGAACAATAGCTCCTACTATATGTAGATGATCTATTTGTAATAGGTATGGATGGGTTTATTGCTGATATGAAGAGGAAGCTTGCTGCTGAGTTTGAAATGAAGGACTTGGGTATGATGCATTATTTCCTAGGCATGGAGGTGTGGAAAAATGCAGATGGAATTTCCTTGGGACAAGGGAAATATACGATAGAGATCCTGACAAGATTCAGGATGATGGAGTGCAAGGCCATGACCACACCTATGTCAATGATCCTAAAGCTATTAAGTGATGCTTCATCAGAAGAAGTTGATGCCATGATGTATCATCAGATGATTGCGTTCTTGATGGACCTAATGAACATGAGACCAGATATTTGCTTTGCTGTGAACATTGTTGCAAAGCATATTTTGTGGTACCTGAGGGGTATAGTTGATTATGGGCTCAAGTATGAGGCGAGTCAGAAGATTAACCTGGAGGGTTATGTTGATTCAGATTGGGCAGGTAGTGCCATTGATAGGAAGAGCACTTCAGGGTGTTGCCTCAATATGGGATCAGGTGTGATCTCTTGATTTAGTAGGAAGCAATCTTGTGTGGCACTGAGTATAGCTAAAGCAGAGTATGCTGCAGCTTGTTCAACTAGCTGTGAGGCAGTATGGCTGAGGAAGATACTATCTAATTTATTTGATCTCCAGTTGGATGCTAGTTGTATATATTGCGACAACCAAATTTGTCTGAAGATGTCGGAGAACCCAGTGTTCCGTGACAAGTTGAAGCATATTGATATCAAGTATCACTATATCAGGGATATGGTGTAGAGAGGAGCAGTGTAGCTTCAGTATGTTGTGACAGACGAATAGATATTTGATGTGTTGACAAAGCCATTAGCCAAAGTGAAGTTTGAGTATTTCAGGGAGAAGCTTGGTGTTCTCCATATTGATATTTCCCCCAAGGGGAAGTGATGAGTTCGTGAGCCATTCTGACATGGTGAGAGGATTGGTTCCTTCCATTGTCAGATGTAAGGGTTGAGCCATTATGTCATGGTGAGAGGATTGGTTCCTTCCATGTCAAATATGAGTGCTGGCAATTTTGATGTGACTGTAGGATGGGTTCCTACATGATCATATATAAGGGCTATTTCCATTATTTGAATGGAGATGCTTGGTCAGTTACCAAGGAAACCTAGTCTAAAACTGAGTGCCATTCTAATATGACTGTGAGATGTGTTCTCACATGATCAGATATGAGTGCACAGACATTCTGATGTGATTGAGGGATGTGTTCCCACTTGATCAGATATATAAGGGTTATTGCAATTTTATCATGGTGAGAGGATTGGTTCCTTCCATGTCAGATGTGAGTTGTGGACATTCTGACTTAGGGTCAAATATAAGGGCTATTACCATTCTCTGAATGGAGGCACCTGGTCATTTACCAGGAACCCTCAGTCTATGACTGAGTGCCTTTTTGATGAGTTAAGGCCAGATGTAAGTGCTCTGCATTTCCACATATGATAGTAGTTGTGTACTATCATGCTGGTGGATGTGAGTGTTGTTCCTTTCCACAGATGATAGTAGTTTTGTACTGTCATGCTAGTGGATGTGAGTGTTGTTCCTTTCCACATATGATAGTAGTTGTGTACTGTCATGCTGGTGGATGTGAGTGTTGTGCCTTTATGACGAGTGAAGGTCAGATGTGAGTGTTGTGCCTTTATAATGAGTGAAGGTCAGATGTGAGTGCTGAGCCTTTTCACCGATGATAGTAGTTGAGTACTATCATGCTGGTGAATGTAAGGGTCGTTCCTCTCTGACATGATGTTGGATGTGTTCCTCTCATGGTCAGATGTGAGTGCTGGCCATTCTGACTTAGGGTCAGATATAAGGGTTAAAGAAGACCTACAAGGAGTCTAGGCCTACAACCACCATGAAAAAGGGTTGGCTCTATAGAACTTCCTATGGTGAGAAGAATCATGACACAGAACCTATGATGATGACCCAGTGATGATCCAGATCGAGCTATGATTCAGATCCAGTTATGATGTGTCCAAGATGATCCAGATCAAGTGATGATCCAGATCTAATGATGATAATCCAGATCGAGTGATGATATAGATCCAAGATGAAGATGAATTGAATATGAATATTATGGGATGATCCAGAGAAGAAGACCAGTGCTGAAAAATTGTGTCGAGAGAATACCTTCCTAGTTAAGAGGAGTGTTGATGTATATGTAACTTTGGAATGTATTCACTTGTATATTTCATGTATTGTACCTCGATGTTTATTCTGGGAAGTATCTATAATGTAATTGAGTCATATCATGTCCCGATGTTCCTTTCAAGAGGTTATATAATGTAAACAAGTCATGTCAAGTCATTGTGGGTAACCCTGTTAGAATTTCATCATTAAGCTAGCATTATATTAGGATATTTATTGAGAGAATAACAAGCACAACAATCAAACACAAGAGACAATGAACACAGTGTTTATCCTCAAGGAAACCATAAATGGAAAAACCCCACAACTTCCTTAGAGATAGAATCAGCACCAAACCAGTAAAATCCCCAAAACAGTAAGTGATCTCCCAACAGCAGTAATCTTCTTCTTGTCTAGCCCCAGTAACTTCTCCTTCCTCAACTATGCACTACACTTGAGTATGTATGACTTGTGTGATAAATAGAGATCCCATATCTCTATTTATACTAATCCCAGCATGAATAAAACCCTACTATGTCCGACCTCTACTTGGAGAGTCTAATAACCCTAGTGCCCAGAAAATGCGGGGACTTTAACCCTTACACAATCGGAGGGCTACCCACTATGACTTGACATGACTTATTTAAATTATTGATTCTTCTGATCGGAACATCGGGGCATGAAAACATGACTCAATTACATTATAGATACATCCCAGATAAACATCGGGTTACAATACATAGATGAATACATTCCAAAGTTACAAATACATCAACGCTCCCTCTTAACTAGGAAGGTATTCTTTTGACACAATTTTTAGCACTAGTCTTCTTCTCTGTATCAACTGGATCATCTCATCATCTACATATTAGGTCTTCTAAGTATTCAAGTCATCTTCATCTTCAAGCCATATTCTAGTCATCGGATCTAGATCATCTCTCGATCTGGATCATCATGGGACATCATCACTGGATTTGGATCATCACCCGATCTGGATCATCATGAGGCATCATCACTAGATCTAGATCATCACTCGATCTAGATCATCACTAGCTATCATCACTGGATATGGATCATCACTTGATCTGGATCATCACTGCTGGATCATCATCACTGGATCTAGATCATCATCATTGGATCTGGATCATCACTAGGCATCATCACAGGTGCTATCTTTTGATTCTTCTCATCTTTGGAACCTCTACAGAACTATTCCTTTTTCATACTGGATGTATCATCTCAGAGCTGGTCCTTTTTCATACCAGATGAGGCAGTTACTCAAAGCTAGTCCTTTTTCATACTAGATGAGCCTTCCCAGAGCTAGTCCTTTTTCATACTAGGTAGGGCATCACAGAGCTGGTCCTTTTTCATACCAGATGAGGCATCATAGAGTTGGTCCTTTTTCATACCAGATGTGGCAGCTACTCAGACCTAGTCCTTTTTCATACTAGGTAGGTCATCACAGAGATGGTCCTTTTTCATACGAGATGAGGCATCACAGAGCTAGTCCTTTTTCATACCAGATGTGGTAGCTACTCATAGCTAGTCCTTTTTCATACGAGATGAGCGTTCCCAGAGCTAGTCCTTTTTCGTAATAGGTAGGGAATCATAGAGCTAGTCCTTTTTCATACCAGATGAGGCATCACAGAGCTGGTCCTTTTTCATACCAGATGTGGTAGCTACTTAGAGCTAGCCCTTTTTCATACTAGATGAGCCTCCATAGAGCTAGCCCTTTTTCATTCTGGATGTGTCATCTACACAAAGCTAGACCTTTTTCATACTAGATGTGTCTTCACAGAGCCAGCGCTTTTTCATGCTGGATGTGGCATCCACATATACTTGACAATGGAAGGAACCAATCCTCTCACCATGTCAGAATGGCACTGCACTTACATCTGATCATGGAAGGAACCAATCCTCTCACCATGTCAGAATGGCATAGCACGGACACATCACTTCCTCCTGGGAGGAACCTCGATCTGGAGAACACCAAGCTTCTCCCTGAAGTACTCAAACTTCACCTTAGCTAATGGCTTAGTCAACACATCAGCTATCTGTTCATCTGTCGCAACATACTGGAGCTTCATTGGTCCTCTCTATACCACATCCCTGATATAGTGATACTTGATCTCAATATGCTTTGACTTTTCATGGAATACTGGATTCTCAGACAACTTTACACAGCTCTGGTTGTCACAATATATACAAGTAGCATATAACTGGAGATCAAACAAATTGGATAGTAGCTTCCTCAGCCATACTGCCTCACAACTAGATAAACAGGCTGCAACATACTCTGCTTCAGCTATACTCAGTGCCACATAGGATTGCTTCCTTCTAAACCATGAGATCACACCTGATCCCATACTGAAGCAACACCCTGAAGTGCTCTTCCTATCGATGGCACTGCCTGCCCAATATGAATCAACATAACCCTCCAGGTTAATCTTTTGACCAGCCTTATACTTGATCCCATAATCAACCGTACCCTTTAGGTACCTCAGAATATGCTTTGCAGCAGTCAAGTGAACATGTCTCGGATTTGTCAAGTATTGGCTCAAGGTGTTCACAACAAAGCAAATATCTGGTCTCATGTTCGTCAGGTACATCAAGGACCTAATCATGTGATGATACATTGTGACATCAACTGTCTCTAATGAAGCATCACCCAATAGCTTTAGGTTTGATGCCATAGGTGTGGTCAATTCCTTGCAGTCTATCATCCCAAATATCTTCAGGATCTCTACTGCATACTTTCCTTGTCCAAGAAATATTCCATCTATAGTCTGCCACACCTCCATACCTAGGAAATAGTGCATCATTCCCAAGTCCTTCATCTCGAACTCAGCAGCAAGCTATCTCTTCGTATCAACGATCAACCCATTCATACCTGTCACAAACAGATCATCTACATATAGTAGAAGTATAATCGGGTTGCCACCTTCCACCTTGTAGTAAAGGTTGGAATCTACTTTACTCTTGGTAAAGCCCAAACTGGATAGAAAGCTGTTAATTCTGCCGTACCATGTCCTGGGTGCCTGTTTCAAACCGTACAGGGCTTTCTTCAATATACACGCATGAGACTCCCTGTCATGTGTCTCAAAACTGAGTGGCTGTTCTACATGCACTTCCTCTTCTACTACACCATTCAAGAAAGCAGTCTTGACATCCATGTGGTGTATCTTCCATTTCATTACTGCAACCATAGCAAGTGCCGATCTGATGGAAGTGTATCTGGCTACAGGTGCAAAGGTTTCTTCATAGTCTATTCCTTCTTTCTGGGAGAAACCCTGAGCCACAAATCTTGCCTTATACTTTTCAATGCTACCGTCTGCAGCATGCTTGATCTTGTAGATCCATTTGGAAGTTACTACAGACTTGCCTTCTAGTCTTGGGACAACATCCCAAACATCATTCTTCATGATTGATTGATACTCTTTGATCATTTCATCCTTCCATTCTTTCTGATCTGCCACTTCTTCATACTCGGAAGGTTATTTATCAATGAAGTCACATAGTAGAGCTACATAAGTGGAACATGATCTGGTCCTTTTTCTTTCTCTGAGATTCTCTTCTAGAGCCCCATATCTTTCCTCACCTTGGATAATCTCTCGTACTCAAGTGGGTTTCCTCTTGTGAGGATTCTTCTCCTGTGGTGGATCTACAGGTCTTTGTGGTTCTTCAAATTCTCGATCTTCTTCTTTAGTTTCTTCATTCATGATTGTATCATGAGTTCTGGGAGCTTCTGCTTCTTCAGGTTCTTCAGTAGTTTTCTTTCTGGATTTGATGTAGGGTGAATCTTCGTCAAATGTTACATCCTTGATGACATCAATATTTTTGAATCTTGGGAAGTATATTCTGTAAGCCTTCGAGTTTTCAGAGTATCCCACAAATATACCCTTCTTTCCTGAAGGAATGTGTATGTACACAGGACAACCGAATATTCTGAGATGGCTGACTTCTGGTTTCTTGCCAGAGAAGACTTCTTCAGGAGTCTTGTTCTCAAGTACTCTATGTGGTGTATGGTTCTATACATACACTGTTGTTCTGGCTGCTTCTACCCAAAGTTGTATGGGAAGATCTTGATCATGAAGCATAGCTTTTGCAGCTTCCATGATGGTTCTATTCTTCCTCTCTGCAACCCCATTCTGTTGTGGATTGTATGGAGTAGACAACTCCCTCTTAATTCCCAAGTCCTTACATAATTCCTTGAACTCATTTGAAGTGAATTATCTGCCATTGTCTGATCGAAAAGTCTTGATCTTCTTTTCAGTCCGGTTCTCGATCAAAGCTTTGAATTCATTGAACTTGCTAAAAACTTCATCTTTATTCTTCGTGAAGTAAATCCATGTCTTCCTAGAAAAGTCATCAATAAAAGAAACATAGTACACATACATTCTTATTGAGTTTGATGACATTGGTCCACACACATTGGAGTGTATGATTTCCAAGATTCCTTTTGCTTTACTTTCGCTACTTGGAAATGTCTTCTCTGTATTCTTTCCTTTTGCACATCCCTTGCAGACCCCTTCATGTTTTGCTTGTATTTATGGAATACCTTCAAGAGATTTGCTTGCAAGTGCTAGTGCTCTGTAATGCACATGTGCAAGCCTTCTATGCCATAGTTCATTTGGTTCTACTGTGTCATGAACCAAAGCTTGATCTGGTTGGCCCTTCAACTTGTATAAGCCTCCTTCTTGTTCTTCGATCATAATTGCATCATCAAAAGTCTTTCCTTTTGGCCACATGAGAACTTGGACATCTACAAAAGCAACCCTCATTCCTTTTTCATCCAATGCAGATATGGAGAGGAGGTTATTCTTTAGACCTGGAACAAATAATACATTCTTCATCTTCAAAGACTTTCCAGAGTCTAGTTTATAGAAGGATTCACCACTACCTTTTATTGGATATTGGTAGTCATCCCCAAGTTTCACCTTGTGAGGTGACTCATGTTTAGATAGCTTTACAAATTATTCTTTGAATCCCATCATATGCTTGGAAGCACCACTGTCTATAAGCCAATCATTGCTTCCATGTGAAACAGTTCCCATGAGAGCGGATATCAATACATATTCATACTCACTTGAAGAGTCATCACTTTCTCGCCTGATTCTCTTTGAGGAAGGTTCATCATCCTCTGGAGCATGGGCATGATGTCTTCTCTTGTTTCCCTTCTTCTTTAGATTTCTTTTGTTAGGATAGAATTTGGATATGTGAAATTTTTCATCACATGTGTAACATCTAATGGTGCTTACATCTTTTCTAGAGTGTGAGGTCTTACCTTTGGAGTGATCATTCTTCCTCCTGTTTTTCTTGGAGTGAACTGTGAGAGCTTGATATTCACTACCCATCTTCTCTTCTTGAGCTACTATCCTAACTTCTTCTTGAGAGAATTCTTCCCATAGCCTGCTAAACTTGACTAACTTCTTTCTGGCACAGATTCCTTGAATGAAAGAGTCCCATGATCTAGGGAGACCATTCAAGGTGGTCATCACAATCTCTGCATTTTCCACTTCTTCATCTACTGCTTCTAGCTGTTCTTTGATCTGAGAAACCCTTGTAAAGTAAGAATGAATAGTCTCAGCATTCTGGATCTTCACATTCTTCAATTGGTTTCTCAATGTCATCTTCCTGTTAATGTTCTTCCGTTCAAACAATTTGGTTAGGGCATCAAACATAGCTTTAGGTGTCTTAAGGGAGGATACCTGTGGTATGAGATGATCCTTGATAGAATCAGCAATGATTCTCTTTGCCATAACCATATTCTTCTTATGCAAGGCATTAGCCTCATCTCCCTCTGGGACTGGAACCTCCTCATTGATATAGGAGTCTAATTCATTTTCTTCCAAGACCAGGGAGATCCTATACTTTGAAGCTCGGAAGTTATCAGCTCCCTCAAGATTTTCATCAAGATTTGTATGATGAGACATCTTAACTGAGAACCTCAAATGGAAATACAAAATATTTAGATCTTACCAGGTCAAGATGTCGGATTTGGATTTGGAGCTGAAATCCTACAGAGCTGGTTCAAGAGCAAATTAGGGTTTTGCTTTTCCAGAGTTATGTCCTTCCAAATGCCTTGAAATTTGTCCCTAAGTTTGATTTTGGGGAGGAGATCAATCCAGGCCTAGGCTCACTAAAAAATTCCTCTTTTGTGAAAATCCCTAATTTTTGAGAGTAGTGACAAGTCCAAAACTAAAAAACCTCATAATTGGATTCTGCTTCGACAGAAAGATGCGCCCTAGGGAGGAGAGTTATTCCCCCTTAATTTTGCTGAAAATATGTGGAGGAAGATCTGAAAACTAGGAAGCCCTAGTTCCCGTAGCTGCACAGTGTCTTCTTCTCAGGCTAGCTCTGATACCATGTTAAAATTTCATCATTAAGCTAGCATTATATTAGGATCTTTACTGATAGAATAACAAGCACATCAATAAAACACAAGAGACAATGAACATAGTGTTTATCCTCAGGGAAACCATAAATGGAAAAACCCTACAACTTCCTCAGAGATAGAATCAGCACCAAACCAGTAAAAGCCCCAAAACAATAACTGATCTCCCAACAGTAGTAATATTCTTCTTGTCTAGCCCCAGTAACTTCTCATTCCTTAACTATGCGCTACACTTGAGTGTGTATGACTTGTGTGCTAAATAAAGATCCCAGATCTCTATTTATACTAATCGCAGCATGAATAAAACCCTACTAGGGCCGACCTCTACTTGGAGATTCTAATAACCCTAGTGCCCTGGAACTGTGGGGACTTTAACCCTTACACAATTGGAGGGTTACCCACTATGACTTGACATGACTTATTTACATTATTGATTCTCCCGATCGAAACATTGGGGCATGAAAACATGACTCAATTACATTATACATACATCCCAGATAAACATCGGGTTACAATACATGGATGAATACATTCTGAAGTTACAAACACATCAATAAACCCTTCTATTGATCAAGGGTTAAAGTCCCCGCAATTCTGGGATACTAGGGTTATTAGACTCTCCTAGAGAAGTCAGCCCTAGTAGGGTTTTGTCAAATCAGGAATTAGTATAAATAGAGAGCTAGCCTCTCTATTTAAAACACACTCACTCACACTCAGTTGTAGGGCATAGCTGAGGAAGAAGAAGACACTAGGGCTAGGAAGAAAGGCGCTACTACTATCGGGAGATCATCTTATTGTTTTGTCATTTTATTTTTGGTGTTGATTCTATCTCTGAGGAATTTGCGGGGTTTTCTCGATTTATGGTTTCCCTGAGGAAAAACATTGTGTTCATTGTCTCTTGTGTTTGATTGTTGTACTTGTTATTATCTCAGTTAAAGTTCCTAACATAATGCTAGCTTGAGTGATAAAATTCTAACATTAAGTTACATGTTCAACCTGTCCAAATATTTCTTTGGACATGGTTGAACCAACTAAACACTTTAAAAACTCATTGAATTTCATGACATCGAAGGCACACATTTGAAAAATTTCCATAATGGCACGATCAATTAAACGTGCTAAGTTGATTGCGTGATCATTTGGTAGGTTGAATGAGGCATGTTTTTAATACTATGCAAACCTCTCTCCATTCCATCATTTTTCTAATTGTTATCACTACAGAGCATTTTATCCACCTTCTCTCATATTTCCTACAAAACCTATATCCCCTCCTCTGCTTAAACCATGCCAAACTGATTTGAGCTAGAGAGTTACTAAGATCTATTTCAAATAGCATATTTTAGAGAATGCAGGGAAGTGTTTTTTTGCACCAGTTGGAACCCGTTCCTCCATTCACTGCAAGGTTACAATGAGTAAATCTCCTTGATTTTTGCAATGGGGTTCAATGGGAGGATGGCTAGGGTAGGGCATCTTTCCTTCCAAGTGACTGAGGAGTCGATGGCGCGCGCCACTAAGCTTCCCTGAGAGGGTGAGTGGTGGCACAAACATTGGTTCATCCCATAAGCATCACATAATATCTCTCTCAAGCCCAAATTTTGGTATGTATCAGGCGTAAAAGGCTACCATCATAGTTGGATAAAGCCGGAATACATCAAGCCACTGACAATCATTATTCATCTAGTTACCTACGAAGGTAATATTAGCATTTTCAAATCCTGTTACCTTCAGTTACTTGCTCGCTTCGTCGATAATAGATGTTTAAATTTCCCTTTCTTTTTCCTTCATAGCTTAGAAGAAATGTCGAATTTGGTCGGAAAGAATACCCTTCATCATAAGAAAAGTTTGTACCACCACATTTTAATCAAACTTTTTATCCTGGACCAGCTCAAGGAGTGAAACCAACCTTGGGGGAATTTTGTATTCAAGGTGCTTAACCCCCATCTTAATATGTGTAAATGTTCCCACCATTTTCATCATGAGTCAATTCAAACCCTGCTTGTAGAAGAGGAAAACCCCAATATCATCCACCTTGATGAAGACACCTTAGAACCTAGTCCATCTGAACAAAATACCCATGCTAGCCCTCTTTCTGCCAAATTTGTACCTTTCTCCCAACCTCGCACCAGAAATAAAAGGGAGAAAAATGTTCAGCGTATGCTTCATCCTGGTACCTAGACCACAATTCATTCTAATGTGTAGACCGATCATTCAGACGGTGTGGCTGAATTACAGAAAAATGGCCCCAATTCATCCCTGTTGTTACGAAGAAAACTTCCTATGAATTGGGGTACCACAAAAGATAGAGTAACCACAGAAATCAATCCTTTCCTATATTCAAGAGAAACCAAATATCTAACACTAAAGGATCTTGACACATAAATTATTCCAGACAGTTGATGTAGATCCCCGTTGAGCTTTTCCACTCTCGCTTGTATTGATAACTTGCTCTCTCAACATTCAGCAAACAAGACAAGCATGCTATATATAATTGTGTTAGACCTACTCTAGCATATATAATCAATAACATATAAGAATTTAAAAGAATCTAGATTCAATACTCATTTAAATACACATTATTGTACAGGAAAACATATTTTTATTAATATAAAACAGAGATTACATTAGTGACAACCTCTGTCGGCACGTCTGCGAATCGGAGAAACTGAGTCCTCCTCCTAGGCCTCCACCACTTCAATCCTCCATCTCTTGATAGAAAGCTCATAATAAAAGGAAAGCTTGGGAAGAACACAAAGTGCTCCAAGGGACAAGGGGATGTAGACTCAAGTATAAGCTCCGACAACAATGGGCTATAGTTTTCTTGCTCTTCAATTCCTCCCCTTTCAATGTATCCAAAGGGTTCCTTATATAGTGCTTCAATGGGGTAATAGAAGGTCAAATGTGAGAAATCTCAAGGCATATGGAAGGCCAAGAGACAAGTGACTCGGATCCACATCAAGGAAAACTCCAAAACTATTTGGCCTTTTGCACACATCTCGATGTATGCATGTTTGAGGGTCAAATCCGCATATGAATGCGAGATTAGTTTAAAAGTCACGTATAGAAAATAAGACATGTTTTTAGCGATGACCTTGGAAACATCAAAGGTATAAAAATGGTCCATGAGGTCTAAAGAGTCTACAAAAGGACAGGGAAGGCCATAAAGGTGTGATCCACTATGTGTGGTAAAATTAGCTATAACAGATGCCCCCTAATGTGTGAGGTCATAGGGCTGATACAATGGCCAAAATACATTATAACTCCATCCCAGAAGTGGAGTGATGAAGAACTAGGTGGAAGAACTAGCCATCCAATAGTACAATACAATAATCAAACTCTGCACATAACTGCAAGTACATATAGCAGTCCTAGATATATAAGAGTACAATGGCCATGAATAGGCATGATACAAAATATGACATGTGTGGTCATCACCACATACAATATAAATAGATCAAAATCTCCATGGTGAAGATATACAAAGGATCATGATCTCCATGAAATATGAATATATATAATGGATCAAGATCTCCATAATGGTTGGAAACATTTGACATATACTGGAATCAAGTCACGAGAGCTGAAATCTCATGAACACTAGCATGATCAAGGAGGTAGCATATATGAACTGCCACCAACATGGAAGGTCTTCTACACAATCTGCTATGAGTACATGTCCTACTATGTGAATAGAGGTGTCGAGGTCAAACATAGTAGTCCATCATCTGATTATCGGTCATTGATGTATACCATTAATAGACGCAAGATCACCCACCGATAATAAAAATGGGAATCAACATACTAGAGTGAAAACTAACAAGTGTGAATAAATGTGTTGAGGTCGAACACTTGAGAGGATCCACCGAACAGGTGACATTGATGTATTCCCAAAAACTATCGATGGTGAGGGAAACTGCCACTGATGACTACAAGTATCAAGGCACTCAAAAATGACTCTAGTGTCCTATCCCAGAATAAATGATCTGAAGTTGATGGGATGAAATCCACTGGAAGGAGGGCATTAAGGCATCCCTTGTCATCCAACACGAGGTACTCAGTAAAGCTATATAATATGGAAGGAATTGATCATAATGTGCACAAACCAGTATCAATACTGGGAATGGCGAACATGCAAAGTCAAGAGAACTGAGGAATGGATGACCCAAGTTTCAAATTCCTTCGAACAAGAGCATAAAGGTGAATGGTGACTGAATGTAGGTAGCATAGACTTGATATACAAAACTGGGACATCTCTGCGACACAGGAGGCATCTATAGAGGCTCCATAGGGACTGGAAGCTTAATTAGTCGGTGGAGATAAACTCAGATAAATGAGTACAAATCCTAAATTCAAACTACTAACCCAACCAACGGATGTGATATAAAGTGCTCAGTTCGAAGGCGACACAACTCGACTGCTGCCAAAGATAACATCTTTTCTTGTCTGGTTTTTTGGTTTTTTTGGACTTGTTGGGAAATAGAGCAGACCCGAGTTAATTATTATGCGTCACACCAACAAAAGACCCACCGTGTTGGCCCTTTCGGCAACAACCTGCGCGCAGGTTGCAGTCTCACCCGAAACAGCAATGGGGTGCCACAGAATCAGGTTTCTGCATGCAGAGAGGGGGATTACTGTACCTTAGCCTTTAAAAGCAATTATTAATCAACACTTGTAAATCTATCATTCATTCACATATAACTTTGTAGCACAATAAACAAACTAAACTTGCATAACCCACTACGGGGAATTCACAGCGAAGCTTATGACTAGCAGTGATCTAATGTTATCAGATGTATTCAGTTTAATGCATGAAAATAACAGAAGCAGAAACAACACAATAAAACCACGACACCAAATATAACGTGGTTCACCCCCAGTGTAGGGGCTACGTCCACAACTGCGTTTTATTCCTCTTTCCTCAAAGCCACAGTTGATCTGCGCACTCAGCTGCAGATCCCTTCAGTCCTTAACAGCCGCGCACACAGCAGCAGGCTTCTGCGCACACAGCTGCAGATCTTTCTTTATTTTCTTACAAAAACCCTCTGCGCACACAGCTACAGAGGTCGTCCATGCACACAGCTGGGACTTATCCTTTCCTTACAAAAAACCAATCTAACTTCACCTTATCTTTCTTTACATCAAAAATCCTAACCTATCCTTTTTACGCAAGCGCTTATTTATACTGCGCAGTTTTACAAAACCATGGTCTTAAACCATGGGCACCCAAAAACCCTAAACCTTGGATTTAAACCACGGGTTTATTACAAAAAAGAGGGTTTTGACTTACCCTGACACCCCTAAGACTATTTTGGCCCATAGCTCCGCTTACAAATTTTCTAATTAACCGCGGGGTTACCCAAACATGGAGTATGCGCCCCAACAGGCCCCTAAGACTCACTAGTGGCCCGTCCCGGGACACTCTGCGAGGACTCTGGTGGGAGAATCTTCTGTACGAGGGCCTGGAAGCGACTGGTGAGATTATGTAGTATCTCATCAGCGGCTTTCTCCTTTTCCACCAGTTCCTGTAATACTGAAGAAGAGTCTGTGTCAGCCTTTTCCTGCGCAAAAGTGTCATAGGTCTTCAAAATTTTGAGCTGGCTCTCCGCAGTATTGGTCAATTCTAATGCTTCATCAACCAGGGGATGTAACGCATTTTCCAGCATCGTCACCTTCGTCCTGCAAGACTTGATTTCCTGTTGAAGTTCCTTGCTGCGCTTTACCTTAGCCATCTTCTGCATAGGTGGCAACGTCTTGATTTCTATGCGGACTGCATCTAACTCATCCTGGCGCAACTTGATGGTTTCCTAAATATCCCTACATCTGGATGGTCCTACAGGTTTTCCCATGCTTCGATACTGTCTTCCATTAGTTTTGCGACACTAGCCACGTTGTCTGATATTTTTGTTGTTGAAGCCTTGATATCCTGCTGGCGCTGTTCTCGGACCTCTGGTGGAGTCTCAGGGGGAATGCGCAGTTGAAGTTCTGCAATCTGTTGCTGATGTTCTATCTTCATCCTTTCCATCTCACTGCGGGACTACTGGGCATAGTCTTTCATCTTAGCAATCTTCTGCTTTGGTTCCTCTGTTTCCTGTATGTCGGAGCCAGAAAGACTCCGACATGCCTCATCCAATGCTTGCATTAGCGTAGTTGTTGTCTGTTCAGCCTCTTTCTTCTGTTGTGCGATCTCTTCTAGGCGTGCGGTGAAAGTTTTGTTTTGCTTGATGGAGTCTTCCAGTTGGATTTACGACACTTGAGTTCGGGTATGGATCTCCTTTTTAATCGCGAGCTGACGGAGGTGCAACTCTGACATAGGTATCTTTGTATAATCAAGCTCCGCGGTTATATTTGTCTGGGGTCGAGAATCGATGTCAGGCTGCATCAGAGTTGCACTTGATACCTGTCCCTGGGGATCCCTAAGTGGCCATTGCCTAATGTCCTACTGCGTGCATGCCATAGTGCTGCTTGTCGCAGTACTGGGAACTGATTTTGCGGTTAGCTCTTTTAACTCGGATACCCTGTTTGCGATACCTGCGAGGCCGGCAAGATGTAGTTCTGCAAATTCGGACCATTTTTTAGTAAGCGCTGTCGTAGACTGTTCGAGAGCATGCTCCAGTGCATCCATCGTGACAGTGGCTTCCTCCTCGATATCTTTATCCTTTGATGCCTTTACCTTTTTGCGGGACTGTGGCTTGGTTACCTCGGCTACTTCTGGTGACTTGCGCTTCGTTGGTGGGGTAGGATCTGTTATGGTCTTGATCGACTCCTCATCCTGTTCATCCTGCTCATCCTATTCACTATCTCCACCCTGGCCGTTGTTATTTATCTATGAATCACTTGGGTCTTCGCTATCTTCCAATGGGCTTTGCTGCTGCGCCTGACTAGTACCTACGCCAATATTAGTAGCTAGAGGAACCGGAATAGAGGGTTTTTTCCCTAAATCTTTCAGCCATTCGGCTGACCATTGCTGAATGACCCACTGGATATCTGGTTCGGTGACTACATATGGTAATTTGAAACATTGCCGTTGAGGATCTGCACGAGCTTGAATGAAAACATGATACATGTCGGCACTAAAGTGCGCGACCCCCTCGTATTGAGATAACACTTCGTTGGTAAGTCGAGGTGTTCACACTATCTCATAGTGAAGACTCATAGCATAGAAGACGAACACAGTGTTCGTCATCTGTTGAGTTTCCTTATCTGAGGATACCCAAAGGGAGGCATACCTTGCTGCTCCTGGCGTGCCGGGCTTTATTTCGACAAACTGGGCTTCAGTAGGTTCTTTCCACCCAACTAATGCAATAAGGATTATAAGCCATGAATAATGAAAAGGTCTACCTTTTTCTTGCGCATCGCGGGCATCCTCCAAAAACTCCTTCGCAAGATAGCCGGCCCAATTATAAGTATACCCCTCAGTGCAGTTCATAGCAATCCTGATAACCGGGGCAGGTACTTCAGTTGGCCTGCATTTCCTTATGAGTTTGCAGGCTAAGAGTTCAGTTGCAAACCGAATGGGATGCTCCCGAATCGCGGAAGTATGATACCCCTGTTTCCCTTTTGTCAGGCCAAACCGCTCCTTCATGGTTTGCGCGAGCTTTGTGTCATCATGTTTGGATGGAAACTCAGTTCCCGGATCTGGTCCTGCCATGGGTAAACCTATGATCCTATGGATGAGGGCGGCGTCAATAGGAATTTGCTGGTCCCCTATCCATAAATAGCCGTCATGCACCAAGGCTAGTAACTGCTTGGCCACTATAGTCACATGTATGCCGCGTCCAAAATGGGGAATGTTGAATAGCTTGAGTAGGCCAGCTTTGTCCAGACCCGCAGCCCATGCTTGCACTTCCAGTAGTGTGACCTTATGGTCGGGGTACTTGACGCGGTGCAAGTATTCGGCTGGGTCAAACTATGGGAACTTGCCATGGTCATTGGTGTCATGATCACTGTACTTAAGCCGATCAATCTTCCCTGTCATACTGCCAATCAGCTGCACTCCTGGTGGTAACGAAGGTGTGGCTAATGTAAATTGCTTTGTCCGACGGGGTAACACGGTTCCTGGGTGAACAGGTGGTAGATATGGTGGCTGTGGTGGTGGAATATTCTCCCTTCCCCCGGCCGGGGCCTGTGTGGAACCAGAGGGCTCCATAGGATGAGCTGCTGGTGTTTATCTTGTTTGCTGCGGCCGGTCTTGGTTGCACTTGGTGCGAATATCAGTTCTAGACTTTTTCCTGGTAGACCATGTCTGCATCAGCCATGGTGGTGCTGGGGGAGTGGCTTCACAGTGAGCGATGGCAGGCGGCCGAGTAGAGCAGGTGATCAGACCCTCTTGCTCAAATTCTCTGACCAAGGCATCAATCTCACGTTTGGTGGTCATGGGTTCACTTGAAAAGCTTGAAGAAATGCAGGATGCGATTTTTCCTATCTTAG
This sequence comes from Pseudotsuga menziesii, assembly GCA_001517045.1. Lineage (NCBI taxonomy): Eukaryota > Viridiplantae > Streptophyta > Pinopsida > Pinales > Pinaceae > Pseudotsuga > Pseudotsuga menziesii. The sequence goes on along the minus strand of LPNX010995231.1, from coordinate 411,292 downwards.
GCATCTTCTTATACACGCCATCAATCAAATCAGGGAGGACAGTGCATTGAAGGCACCAAATCTGATGAAAATCTTGTCCATGCGGGGCGCGATTGCCGGTACTGGTCCTAGTATAGTCATTTAAAGCACTTAAAATCCCACCACCGCCAAACTGGCTGCCTCCCAACGGTTGAATTTTGGGCCTCGCGACATTTTTGGGCTGCGGCAGAAGCATGGTCGCAGCCTCGGGGCAATAAGAAACTTCGGCCCAATAGTGCCCTTCGACCCGACCCGGTAATATCTGTGATAGGACTATTAAATTTGAGGTGCGAGCGTCTTGGCTCTGCCCCTTGAACTTACTTCGCACTTCTTGAGCTTGCCTTATAAATGTGGGGCGCGTGACTTTCTGGTAGGTTCTCTGACGGAGCTGAAGTTTTGTAGGGTCGGCCCCCCATGCTGCGGTAGCGTCTATTGCTATTTCTAGATGCTGGATGTTTTGTGACTGAGGTACTTGTTCTGGCATCGGCAGAATAATTTTTCCAGGGTCTGTCATCCCAACCTGTGCAAGCACTTCTCGAGGCTATGCGCTAATGCATCGAAGAGACTGAGTGATCTGTGCACACCTATGGCCATGTAGCTCGTACAGTCGTTGCTGCCAGTTCTCCAGACCATCATCTGAATCAGACATGCAGGAGCTATCACATTGCCAATCCATTACACCATCAGCATTAGGCTCGACATAATCTGCATCCGTGGCTATGAGGTTATAGATGTGGTCTAGAGTATCCTGCTCCCCTTCATCTCTGAGTGGTTCTGTATATCTTTCTCCTTGGGATGGGTCGAGGGGTATAATAACGCGCAGGCCATTTCCTTCGAAGGTCATCTGTCGCCTTTTAAGGTTGATGATTGCAGCATTGGCCATGGCCCACTCAATTCCCAGCAGGGTTGGGTAAGGGTTGCTGTCATCAATGATCTCAATAAATTCAAAGTCTGCTAGAGTACTGACCCCATCGATGTCGATTGGGACACTAAGAAGTCTCCCTAGCGGTACAATCCTTTGCTGGTTAGCTAGTTGCAGCTGTATAGGTGACCAAACCAGGGAAGGCTTTCCCATTTGTCCCCACGTCTGCTTAGGGAGGACATTGACGTCTGATCCAAGATCCAGGATGACATCAGTCATATCATATTCTCCTATCTGAACATTCAACCTCATTTCCCTTCCCGTTCTTCGGACATGACTAACAATTTTCTCCTGATTAATTCCTCTCTGAGGGTCTGTGACAGCAAGAACTTTTTGCAGCTCGTTTATAGCGTTCTGATTGCGCAAGAGTTTCATACAGCTCTGCAAGAAAGAGGATAGTGTACTTACTTTATCTGTCGAGGCCCCCTGTAGCTGTGAAGCCTGCTGGTGTTTCCGCGCAGATATGTCTACAGCGTCATCAACATTAGCGCACCGGGCCTCCTGGACTGGTGTGTGATCCTTCACCGGGACAAGGGCTAGGACTTTGTGGGAGGCCTGTTGTGCACACATCGTGGCAGGTTTCCTTGGGGAGTCTTGAGTATGTGTCGTAGCTCCACTCCGGATGACCACATTGAGGGCTAGGGCAGGTCTTTGCTCCACGGAAATCAACTGAATACTTGGAGTAGGGCTACGGTTATTTTCCTGTATCTTTGCGAGGAGCTGGGGGCACTGTTCAATCACATGATCTACTGCGCGGCAATACTGACATGTCGTAGTGGGGTTCCGACAGTCGTGGGCCAAGTGACCAGCTTGGTTACAATTGTAACACACAACCTGGCCTCTACCTCTGCCGGTCATCCCACCACGGCTGCGACCACCAAAAGCACCTCTGCTGGAGGTGCCACCACAGTATCCATAGCCATCATTATTCTGGGCTTCATTGTGGACTCGGTAGGCATCAGAGGTGCGCTCTCGCATAAGGTCATAGCTATGACATTCTTCTTCATTATGGCCAACGGACTTACAAAACTGGCAGTAGGGGTTTTTGGGAACTGGGACATATCTCTGGAGAAGAGGGAAGTGCTCAGGGCGATGCTGGCCAGGGGTGCGGAAAATCTCACAATATATCACACCGGCATTGAATTGGGTGGGCGTGCCCGTGCTAAGATAGGTTCTAACCATGGGGCACTGGTCCCTATCGTGACCCTCGGACCGACATTGCGTACACCAGACCTCCTCTCGACTGGTTTTAGCTTTCTTCATGTCACGAAGTTCCAGAGCCATTGCTGCCAATTGCGCTTGGATTTGAGCAAGACCAGAATCGTCTCCAATAGGAGTGGTCTCTAGCTTCATTGCGATTTCCAGAGCCTCTTGCTGGTCAGCAACCTTCTGTTGCATGAGCGGCGTTCTGATGTGTGGCGATAACGCAGCGATAAACCATTCCTTGTGCTACGCAGGACTATTAGTGAAGCTCACTTGGTCTAATAAGACTTTGAATCTCTGGTCAAAGTCCCACACGGATTTGCCGCGCCACTGTTGAATCTCTTTGAGTTCAGTGATGCTCTGTGATTCTGATTTCGGTTTCTTAAATTCCTTAATGATGGTGGCCTTGATTTCATCCAAATTGGGGTGCTGATTACTGGAGAATTTCATGAACCAGGTCAAAGCCCGGTCGCGGAAGGAAGTAATAAGCTGCACAGTTCTCACATCCAGGTCGGTAATACTCTTCGCGTTCCAGACGGCCTCACATAAAAACCAGAACTGTTATGGATCTTCTGATCCCATTCCTTTGAAGATGGGAAGCTTAATGTCATCAGCTAGGTGGGCCATGTTGGGTCTGGGAGGGTGGGGAGGGGGGCAGGCCATTGATGGGGGGGGATTTACGGGGTTAGGTTGACCTCTGGGCGGTATACTTGGACTTGGTTTCCTGTCACGCTGCGACCGAACTTTAGGGGTAACAAAGCGACGCTGGGGGGTAACAGGAGGGTTTCCGTCGGGGTCGGATTGTGGAGGGCTGACAGGGGGAAGTGCGGTGGTCTGTCCTGAAGAGTAGGATTCGAAATTTCTTTTGTACCGTTGCTCACTTCGGGGCAACCCACTTTGCGCATCGAAAGTATTCTCACTTGCAAACATATGTTAGTACTATTAAACTAGCAGTCTGACTCAAATAATAAGATACCCTTTTCAACCAATAGTATTTTAATCTTCAAGCTTAAGGAATTTAAAAACTTACCACGGGGCCCTTTAAAGAACTGCCGTTCAGCTTCACTGAAAGAAGTGCTTGTAGCAATGGCAAACTCTGTCACGAAGGCCTCCAATGTGCGCGTCATCCAGAAATCGACAGCGCGGGATACCTCGTTGTTCACGTGTTGCACAAGGTTGACCCTTGCGGGAGTCCACACAGGAATTCGTCGAGCTTGAAATTTCGTCCTCCTCTCTGTTAACCTAGACAACCACTGGTGCAACTCTAGATGGAAACGACCAAAGAAAATTTCATAAGTATCACAAAAAACATACCATTGTAAAAATTCACTTGCGCTTCGATGCGGATTCATATTCTCTTGCTGCGCGAATTTCAAACAACTCTCAGCAAACCAATCACTGATGTCCTTCACAGAGGGCCTCCATAACATAGCCCTTGTGGTACAAGGTAAACCCCTCTTGAGCAGGTACTGAGTTCAACCGGAAATGGAACCAATTTGTTGGGAAATAGGGAAGACCCGAGTTAATTCTTATGCGTTGCACCAACAAAATACCCACCGTGTTGGCCCTTTCGGCAACAACCTGCACGTAGGTTGCAGTCTCACCCGAAACAGCAATGGGGTGCCGCAAAATCAGGTTTCTGCATGCAGAGAGGGGGATTACTGTACCTTAGCCTTTAAAAGCAATTATTAATCAACACTTGTAAATCTATCATTCATTCACATATAACTTCGCAGCACAATAAACAAACTAAACTTGCATAACCCACTACGGGGAATTCACAGCGAAGCTTATGACTAGCAGTGATCTAATGTTATCAGATGTATTCAGTTTAATGCATGAAAATAATAGAAGCAGAAACAACACAATAAAACCACGACACCAAATATAACGTGGTTCACCCCTAGTGTAGGGGCTACGTCCACAACTGCATTTTATTCCTCTTTCCTCAAAACCACAGTTGATCTGTGCACTTAGCTGCAGATCCCTTCAGTCCTTAACAGCCGCGCACACAGCAGCAGGCTTCTGCGCACACAGCTGCAGATCTTTCTTTCTTTTCTTACAAAAACCCTCTGCGCACACAGCTGCAGAGGTCGTCCACGCACACAGCTGGGACTTATCCTTTCCTTACAAAAAACCAATCTAACTTCTCCTTATCTTTCTTTACATCAAAAAGCCTAACCTATCCTTTTTACGCAAGCGCTTATTTATACTGCGCAGTTTTACAAAACCATGGTCTTAAACCATGGGCACCCAAAAACCCTAAACCCTGGATTTAAACCACGGGTTTATTACAAAAAAGAGGGTTTTGACTTACCCTGACACCCCTAAGACTATTTTGGCCCATAGCTCCGCTTACAAATTTTCTAATTAACCGTGGGGTTACCCAAACATGGAGTATGCGCCCCAACAGGACTTTTTCAAATATTTTGAAAAGCTTGAAAAAGAATAAAAGTGATTTATAGTTACAGACTAGGAGGAGATGAGTGTCAAGGGGCAAACAAACTAGTTCCAAGCAGTGGAACATACGTATGCTCAATGCAAGGATACATGTGTAGGATAATGACACTCAGGGGAAAGTCCCCTACCGGTAAAAAACTAGGGAATCAAGCTGCAAAAGATATATAAAATGGCTCTGTGAGGCTAGACATGAGACAAGCTTGGGCTATATAGCTGATAATCAAAGTCATGGAAGCCAACATAAGGCTTGGTAAGGTAGGAAAAACTTATGATAATGCAATTACAACTTTATATAAGGGAGTCTTGAGGAAAGAAGGCCAGCAAAAAAGATCAAGAGGAGTATGAGGATCTTGCACAAAGATATGGTGATACTATACAAAGGAATCCCATATCCTAGAGTAAAAATGTCAGCATGGGTACCAAATGCAAAATAGGAGCTAACTAGGGTATCCATGTATGGTCAAGCTCTACCATTCACATCATGTCACTTCTAAGATGACAAGAAGGTTCCGTGAAAAGATAGAATGGGTTCTTACCTAAGGTTATCATGAAATGGTCATAAGGTCATGCAAAATTAAAATGGATGTGACATATAACCTATATGCCAGTTTAGACATAATACCTAAAATCGGTACGAACGGATCAAAACAACGGTCCAAACGGTGCTCAAAATGGACCGCTATATCATCATATTAGTCCAAAACGGTCCAGAATGGTCAGAAACAGTTCAAAACTATAGAAAGGGGGTAAAAAATTTCAAATTTTTTCTATAAATAGTAAAAAATTCAAAAATTACATATCATTTGAAATTTTTACCCATTTGAGCTCAAAAATTCCAACGTGAATTCCTAGAGCTTCGTCTGACAAAACTCGACACCGTTTGTTCTAGGTAATTTCTTATGTCCTCCTCTTCCATTTTCATGTAAATTTTTTCAATTTCCATTGTCAAATTTGATTTCTATGCCAGTCTAGATTGGTCTTTTCGTCCCACACAGATATCGGGGATTTTTTCGTGTATAGGTCTGGCTATACGCCAAAAAACCTCCCAAAACTGCATACATACGGGGCTGTTTTGCAAACAGTCGTGTATGCGGCTGCGCACAAGGTTTTTAAAGGTAAATATTGACCAAAACAATTTTTACTTTGCAGGATGGTTCCAAAATGGAGGGTGAGGGAACATGGAGATGTAGAAGAGGCTATTCGGGGGTGATTTAATGGCTCAACAAGCTCTTCATGCATGTGGGCTATACAAGTTTTGGTGTCTTGGCAGCCTAAGGGCCAAACCAAGACTCCTATAGATGCTAGTAGACTACTGGGATCCAGACTTAGAGTCTTTTCATATCAATGGTATGTCCCTCACTATAGAGGTGGAGGACATATACTTCATTACAGGATTGTCCCAACGGGGAGAGGTGGTGAACCTACACTCTCGTGGGCCCAAAGGTGGCCTCACCATTTATGAGTACATTGTAGTATACTATTTTCTGGACATGGAAAAGGTTGGGAGTCAAATCCCTACAAACTCCATCTAGTTACTAGGACTGAAGGCCATACTATTGGCAATCGACAGGATAGCTGGGCTAGCATCACTCCACTAGGATTCGTGGCCATTTATGTTCTATGCAGTGGAGTGCATGAGATCCACAGTTTATGACTGGAGTAACATGACGCAACAGCTCAGTGACTGGAAGATGGGAAGGGTATGAAACTTTGGTTTCAGCAGTATACTGAGCACTTTCTTCTTTGAGCGTGTACCGGGGATAAGCCCTAGAGATGACGTTCCTCCTCATGGGTTTCCAGATCCAGCCCAATGACATTGGGTAGATGCTATGTGCAGACTGGGTGGAGGTAGGGTGTCCAACCCCTACCCAGCTGATTTCTTTCCATGGTGGTAGTGGCAGATCATTGCCATCGATGACTACCGCTATGTAGGGATAGATTTCTGGGGAGATCCAGACATTCCCCTACCACCAAGAGCAGCATACGGTAATATAGGTAATGAATCCCAACCCTCTTTTTAAGTTTTTTGAATTATAATTTTTTTTTGTTTTTTGATATATTGACTCAAAAGATATATTTTTGCATGACGACACATAGTGACAATATGTCATGTGTGTGCAGATGTTGGACCACAGTGGCCTGACAGTTGCCCTCATCATAGACAGAGGGGAAGAGGAGATGATATCATGGGTGTGGATGCGGAGTGGACTCTCCAAAGCATCCACACAAATTTTGTACGGTTGACACACAGAGTACCCATGGCGCAAGTCGAGGACTTTCCTGAGGCCATGCAATGCCAGGTGGTTGGCATACCATGAGCATGGGTTTAGTTATTCCGATGACTAGCTAGAGTCATGGTGTGCTACCATGATCAGAACCCCCCTCCTCCTCCATAGGCTTAGAGACCTGAGAGTCATTCATTTTTGTACTACCGTGTATTATATTTTGGTGGCTCGGAAGACCCATTTTTGTATTATGATACTTATGTATTATGACGTCAAATTTTGGATGTTTAATGAAATTGTTTTATGATGATCGATTTTATTTATTTACATGTCTGTAAAAATGTATGTTTGTGATCTTCTTATGGTCTATGAAACAAATGCCAATCTAACACATAGTTAGCATATGAGTCAACAACTTGATTAAAATTCTTGAAACATGTATGTCTGTTATGTTCTCAAATTGCCATTCTAGCAATATCAAATGTAAGAATCTTCGTAATAATGTCAAATCCCTAATACAATACAAGCCATTAAGCTCAGAAACCACTGACTGCGAATCAATACATACCTCAAGAGATAGAACACCATGTGAAATGGCATCCCACAATAACTTGATAATGACACTATACTCAGTAACATTGTTCGAAGAAGGCCGTAAACATACGCCTCCTAAATACAGTACCTGACATGTAGGAGTATATATCACCCAAGCAGCAGAAGCTGAGTTTTGAGTGTGACGGCTAGCACCATCAGCAAATCCTATGTAAATGGAAGAATCCATCGACATCTGCCATAAGAGACAAACCCGATCACCATAAGAAAACCTAACTATGCAAAAATCTATACAATAATATACAATAATCAGTCTTGGCTAAATATCATGCCTAGTACTTTTTAAGATAGAGCCCATTTCTAGGCTCTGCCAACGCTATCCCTTCATAATCCACTGGCTCATAGGCGCCCTTCTCTAACACATATTTGACTACGTAAGGACCATGCCACATGGGATTAAAATTTCCTGCCCCCAAGGGTTCTTTAGCTTGATCCCATAAAAGGACCAAATCACCTTCACTAAACCTCCTCGGATGGACAGAATTATCATACTGGACCTTAATGCGATGCTTATTTACCTCAAGAGCCACTAAGGAATCTCGGTGCTGCTCATCAAGCTGCTCTAAGTGGACCAAACATTCCTCCAATGCAGAAGTGTCTGGTAAAATCTCTATATCTAGCTTCAACGAAGGGATTTCACATTCAACCGACAAGATAGACTCCACCCCATGTACGAGCTAATATGGAGAGAAACCGGTGGCAGTCTTAACCGCAATCCTATAGGCCCACAAAGTAGGATATAACATGATATGCCAATTCGTCTTGCTTTGTGTGATGGTTTGTTTGGATAATGGACTTAAGTGATTTGTTCACTGCTTCAACCTATCCATTCGCCTGAGGGTAATAAGAAGATGAGTGCTCCTCCTTATACCCTAACTTCGAAGCCAACTCTTCCATCATTTTATTCTGAAAGCACCTACCGTGGTCAATGACAAGATCTTTTGGAATGCAAAACTGAGTAATGATTTGGTTGAATATGAAATGTGTGGCTATCTCACCGTCAGATTTAACCATGGGCATAGCCTCAACCCATTTCATGAAATAATCAACAGCCACTATAATGTGATGATGCCCCCCAGCTGAAGTTGGGTAGAAATCCATAAAGTCAAGCACCCACTTAGTGAAGGGACCGGCGGTGATAATAAGATGCAATAGGGCAGGATGCAAGTGCATATTGTGTGCAAAAACTTGGAAAGGGTGACACTTCTTGACTGCATTGACACAATCTTTGAAGATCGACAGCCAAAAATATCCCGCTCTCAAGATTTTTTTGGGTTATAGAAAGCCCAGATAAATGACCACCACACACGCCTCCATGGAAATCATTCATCACAACCTCAACCTCCTCATGGGTTAAACAATGACATAAAATGGAATCTACCCCACAGCAGGACAAAGTGTTATCCACTATAAGGTAGTTCTTATATATGTGACATAATTGTCGTCGCTCATCCCATGATAGGTGAGTAGGGACTTTCAATGTTTGAAAATATATAATGATATCCCCATACCATGGATCCATAGTTGAGATAAGGAAAATATGCTCATTGACAAATGTATCCTCATAAACCTCTTCCTCCTCCTCACTTGGAAAATCAGAAATGAGCTCCGCAAAAATTAACGATTTCTTCGATTTCCCAAAACAAATTCGAGATCGAAGTCTTACAAAATAACAATCCACTTATTATACTTTCCCTCGATCATCCTTCTAGTGAGGATGAACTGAAATGGATTGACATGAGTTACCACCAAGGTCTGGCCAAGGAGAACATAATGTCTCAATCTCTGGACTGCATGAACGGTGGCTAAAGCAAGCTTCTCCACATGAGAATAATGCATTTCTACATCTATAAGGTTTTGGCTCAAATAATATATGACATGCTCATGGATCTCCTCATCCTCCTAAACCAAAACCATACCAATCGTCTCCATGGAAACTGCCACATAAATAAAAAAGTCACAGCTATAGTCAGGTGGACTAAGCATGGGGGCCAATGCTAAGGCTCGCTTAAGAGCATCAAAGGACTCCTGGGCTCGCTCAACCCAACAAAAGGTAGTGTCCTTCTTTAAAATATGCATAAATCCTTTAGTCAAATTGGAAAAGTTAACCACGAATCTCCATAAGAATTTTTCCAGGCCATGCAAACATTAAATATGTCTAATATTTATCGGGGTAGAAAATTGAAGTATTGCCTCAACCTTTAAGGGATCAACTCTTATATCCTCCTTAGAAACAATGAACCTTAGCAAGCGACCAGACCTCACGCAAAATATGCACTTATGAGGATTTAGCCTAACCTGGTCATGGAAGCATCTTTCGAATACTAATCTCAAATGGTAGAGATGACGCACTCTCAACCGAGAATGAGTAGCAAGGTCATCCAAAAAGACTTCAATAATTGATTTGAGATAATGAAAAATAAAGGTCATAGCCCACTAAAATGTGGCTCCGACATTTTTAAGACCGAAAGGCATCTTTCGATATGCAAACGTACCCCAAGGACAAATAAATCCAGTTTTGTGTTGATCCTTGGGTTTGATTTGAATATGATTATATCCAGAAAAGCCATCCATGAAGGAAAATTTCTCGCTTCCCACACACTCATCCAAAATTTGATCAATAAATGGTGTGGGAAAATTATCCTTAGGACAAGAACAATTTAAATTGCAGAAATCAGTGCGGATACGGATCTCTCCCTGTTTCTTATCAACCAGAATGGGGTTTTAAACCCACTCCGTCAAGGGAATGGGATAGATAAAAATGGATTTTAATAGATTTTCTATCTCATCCTTAATGGTGGGTTCTTTTCTAGGATTCATCGCAGGCAAATGTTGTCAAATAGGATTCGCATTCGGATAAGTCTTAATTTCATGTTCAACAATGCGAGGGTCGATACCTGGCATTTCCTCATATGAACAAGCAAATATGTCACGAAATTCTTTGAACAGCTCAATATACTCTTGAATCTCAGCATGGGAACATTCCACCCCAATATAGACATTCTCAATCTTTCCAAGATCATGAGAGATATTGATAGGAATAGTAGGTGATATATTCTCCATGTTTGCATCATCCATCTGACCAGGAGAGCTTAATGGAACCATGGGACTACCAATATTCTCGCTAAGGATCTCCCTAAAGTCATCATGCTCAAAGCAGTCAAGTTTGGGAAGAAAATAGGATCTATGATGTAACTCTTCCCAAGGTGGCTCAACCCCAGACATGGCCTCAATAATAGCTTCATCTGATGGAAAAACACTATCAAGGCAATCATGTGCATGAGAGGACTCAACTGCCAATGCAAGAAGTGCATACGTGTCCTCCTCCTCTATCCATGAAGAAGAAGGACTAGGATCTGCAACACAATCAAGATTCACTTGATATGCTATCATTGCTACAGGAAATGGCACATCCATTTCGATAGGTCCATTTGAAGGACTCGGTGAAGGAAGAATCCAAGGATCTTCCATATGGGTAGTGCGAAAAGACACCGATTTCAATGAAGATGAAGCCCCATCGAAACTATATCTGATCATAAGAATGGGTGCAGGACAACTAAAGGTCCCCATAAGGGATGGATACATACCTACGCCCACACTCCTAGTTGCCGATTGAGAATGATCGATATTCCGGATAGAAGATCCTGATGATGCATTAACACTTGAATTTTTGATGATGTCTGATCAATCGTAACAATATTCCCATTAAATGGAAATCATACAACTCGAAAAAGAGAAGAGGCTATCTCTTGCATACTATACATCCAATTTCGACCCAGTAAAAGATTATAATCAAGGGGCGCATCAACCACCTCGACCTCGATCGCGATGGTCTTCCCTCCCAAACGAAGTTTAAGAGAAGGAATAATCCTATGCGGCCAAAACAATCTACCATCAAAGGCAGTCAATATGTTAGTGGATTAAGATAACTCAGGAGAACCCAAGCCCTTCCAGCATGACAAAAAAATCACGGAAGAAGTAGTGCCTTCGTCAATCACTATAAGTTTGATGGTCATGTTAAGACATTCTACATGAATAAGGAGAGACACGTAGTAAGGAAAGTGAGGCTATAGTCTCATGGTTTCAAATTTGATGATGGAAGAAGAGCTATCATCGTCAACCCTAAGATCAAATAGAAAATATTTCCTTTGCGAAGGACAACTCTGAAGTACTTCAAGTGCAGACATCCCACAAGGAGTGTGGCCCAAATCCTCGACAACATAATAGTTCTGGGTGGATCGAGCATTAGGATTGTGCCCCGAACGCTTTAATACTCCCTTAGGAATGCGAGGTGCAATATTAGGTTTATGCATAGGATTTTCAATATGCAAAGGGCTCTCGGGTGGAGCGGGTTATTTTCCAAGGTCCAGTTGTGACAAACCATAGTCTTTTGCATGAGTCACAACCTTAGTAGCACGTACCATTTTGATGCACCCATGACCAGTATTCGCTTCCAGTGGATCTTGATCTCCACCCGATGCACATTGAGGATCATGGGTCCTCGAGGTCATATTTTGATTATGGGGTAAAGGATTGGTCAGCATAGCTAGTCCCTGTGCTATGAACCTCAAGCCATCTTCCATACGAGGGCACAAGTGAGTGACGTGGTCATCCTTGCACAATTTGCAAGGAAAATTAACCTTACGTTTAGACTACTTGTCCCCCCCCATCATTACGGGAATTATTTTCATTAAAATTGGAGTTTTCATTCTTATTTCCACCCCTACGATTATTTTTACCCTTTTTCTTATTCCTTTCGGGCTGCTGGTTTCCCTTTTGGTCCGACGATTGCACAGAAAGTACACTCATCGTTTGGGTGGGTTGAGATGAATCCATAGCTTGTCCCAATGTAGATTGATTAATAAACAATTGAATCACTTGTTTCATAACTGAATCTGCAGGTTTGGCACCTGTACAACCCACAATGCCATCGGCATGTGGTCTACGCTTGATCTTAGGATCGAAACTAGAACACGGAGCGTTAGGTATGATCTCATACAGAAGTCTGGATTGAGCTTAAATCAAATCCAACTTTTGTGCCCTAAATATTGCTTGTTCCTCATTTTGAACTCTGGATGTAGAAACATCCTTCACGATGTTAGGTAACAACGATTTGAGTAACCATTCAAGGATAAATTCCGGTGGTATGAATTCTTTAATTAACCTCTTTCATCTACGCCACTCTTGGATATGATCCGAGATATGTGTGGCTTTATCTTATCGAAATGTCAACAAGAGTTCTGTACCAATGTCATAATGCACAGGTATCTAGAAGTGATTGAGTAAAGTCATAGCAAGGTCATCGAACAAAACGAATTCCCCCTTTGGTAACTCTATGTACCACTTTGTTGAAGGCCCGGTGAGTGTGCATTGAAATAGCCTTAAACCTATTGAGTTTTCATGTAAGGAATTTGAAGAGCACCAAAGGTGAAAATTAGTGACATGTTCACTAGGATTTCTCCTGCTTTGCCCTCGAACTTGGGAATGTCCGAAGGAAGCTTGGTGGGGACAGCTGACCAATCCAGGTCATGAGATACCATATTCTTCATTAGTCTCAACAAGTCAGGTAAGTTTAACGTTGTGATGAAAGGGATCCTAGGTTGAGCTGGTCTATGCCATGCTCCTTGATAATTTTGGTTCATATAAGGTGGATTACTGTAAATACCATGGCCATGGCCATAATATCCTCCTCTCATTTGACCCGTGTAGGGCTACATGGAAGCAATATGATGTGGTGTACCTTGACTAGGCGATGCCACAAAGCCATAATTAGATGAGTAGGTGGGTTGTTGATACCTGTACCTAGAGGATTGATAGTTTTGTCGGTACTATGGTCCATAAGGTTGTCCATGAGAAGATCCATAAGGTGTCCCATGGGATGTCCCATGAGAAGCTTTGGAGTTAGGAATATGAGGAACTCCTTGCAATGGACTATGAGACAATACAGAAATAGGGATATGACCTCTTGAGACAATAGGAGGTTCTTGACTCTGATATACTACTGTGCAAGTAGTCGCAGTATGAACATGGCTAGTAGGAACATTACGGCCTGAAGGACCACATGAATGAGGGGGAGGAAGGGTTGTCAATAATGCATTCAAAGGAGTAGGATATGAGGACAAAGGGACATGTGAAGGGATGTAAGAAGTGTTCCCTATGGTCACTCGTCTCAGTTCTGGTGGCCGTATATGACTACTAACACTAGGTCTAGGAAAGACATGAAAATTAGCTTCCACCACTGGGATGGAAGGTGTAATGTGACTAGTGCTCCCAAATCTCTTTGCATGGAAAGGAATAGGAGTTCCTCTAGGTGTAGTGCTAGGTTTAATCTCTAACTTAACATGATGTGTCAAATCATGTGTAGGGATATCAGGTATGCCATAACGAATATAACTAGTTCTTGTGGGTTCATGATGAGTCTCATTGCCCAACAACCAATACTAGCGACCTGTGAATGAGGGATCATACCCAAAATGTGAAGGTATATCTGGTGAAGGATCATACATAGGAGTAGGATCTTCCTCCCCAACCTCTTGAGGTGGAGAAGACATCTCATGAATGTCATCCTCATGATCTCCCATCGTGTGTGAATCAATGTGATAAGTAGTCTTCCCATACAGTCGATTTATCTCTCCCAAAAGAAGGAGGATATATGGAAGGCACAAGTATTGCTAAATGATGAGAATGGCGAAGTGCTGCACCTGAATCCACAGTGAATCAAAAAATGAAAAAGACTCTATCTAATTACGCAAACTGTAGGAAAACTAGTGTGCACAGAGCATACACCTATATAATGTAAATCCAAATCACAAACAAGCAAGGGTAGGATATGTGAGCTCCTGAATGAAGCGGGTATGTCTCACCTAGGAGAGGCTTGAGTCTCCCATACACAACAAGTGTAGGTTCATAACCAATTATTGTAGCCCTCAGCTTCAATGCATATAGCGACTGTGTTGTCAGACCCCAACCTAGCTGGGACACCTACAAAATAACCTATGTGAAGTACCTCCTCGATAACCTAGGTAAGGAAAATAAGGTCACCTCAATATAATCAATTCTCAAGCTGACAATTGGAGATAGGATCGACTGTATGGGAAGGGTAGCAAAGCCCAAAACTCTCAAAAGAGCCCCCAGATATGAATACAATCCTGGAAATATCTCTGATGCTACTAAGTTATGACTAGGGGTCATCCCAATCAGTAACTGATCACATTTCCTCGTGCTTAACTCCCTTGTAAGAGGAGGATCCTCATAAATACTAATTATACCAAGGAATTTCACACTCTCACCTGGACAGACACATACGTGTTTCGATTAGTGGTCTTGGAGAATTTACTCACAATAAAATATTCCAAGACCCTAAAACCTAATCTTGTTGGTGCGCCCTATAAAACAAAAGAGTGTAATTCATTTTATTATGCATTGATTTTAATTGGCTTATTACTCAAAAGAGTAAATGATCGTGCAACTAATGGTATTATGATGCAACAATAAGTAAAATGCACACCTAACAATCAATGCAAATGCACTGTGTCAAATGAAAAATGGGGTATGCTACTACATGAAGTGCACAATTTTTCTTCAAATGAAAAATGCAATCATTCCTATATGAAAGCCTGACTAGTACTTCTCCAAGCAAACCTAATGCAAGTACCATATAAAATGCAAAATGCAAAAATGCATCATGATGCAAAAAGCAAATATTTTTGTATTTTTTCAATTAAAATGAGATAATGAAGCAAAAGAATGACTCTACCACCCCCAGAATCTGCAAGCACTATCAAACAACACCAAGCAAAGCACCAAGGTAAAAGAAACCTAATGCACTGATCCCAAAACAAAAAATAGAAAATGCAATGACAAGAAAATTTTTGAAAAATTCAAACTAAAAAGTGTCTCTGGTCGGAAACAGAGGTGTATACAGACTCTAGAATCATCCAAGGAGACTCATCAATCATCAAAACTCACCTAGCAACACTTAATCTTCCCCTAAAAGGAAAAACTCAGGTCATATGTGACTGCGTGCAAAAAAACCACGTATATACATGGATATCCCAGTAAAAACTGTGTGTACACGTGACTGTGAAGCCAAAACTCATGTACAGGAAGAAAAAGAGATAAAAAAGAAGGTAAACAGAAAATATGAGACAAAATTTACCCCTATCAGACACTACCAGGAAAACATGCCCCCAGACCCGACTCAGAAACAGAGAAGTCAGAGCAATTCAAGAACATTGAATGCTTATAAAACCTCGAAAGGAAATGACTACGAACTCCCCAGTATGGTCACCAATTCTATTATGGAGAAAACTTCCTATGGCTTGGGGTACCACAACAGACAGAGTAATCACAGAAATAAATCCTTTCCTATATGCAAGAGAAACCAAATATCTAACACTAAAGGATCTCGACACATACCTTATTCCAGACGGTTGATGTAGATCCCTGTTGAGCTTTTCCACTCTCACTTGTATTGATAACTTGCTCTCTCAACATTCAGAAAAAAAAACAAGCATGCTATATATAATTGTGTTAGACCTACTCTAGAATATATAATCAATAACATATAAGCATTTAAAAGAATCCATGGATTCAATACTCATTTAAATACACATTATTGGATAGAAAAAGATATTTCTATTAATATAAAATAGAGATTACAATAGTGACAACCTCTATTGGCATGTCTGCGAATCGGAGAAACTGAGTCCTCCACCTAGGCCTCCACCATTTCATTCCTCCATCTCTCGATAGCAAGCTCACAAGAAAATTCATGCTTGGGAAGAACACAAAGTGCTCCAAGGGAGAAAGGGATGCAGACTCAAGTATAAGCTTCAACAACAATGGACTATAGTTTTCTTGCTCTTCGATTCCTCCCCTTTCAATATATCCAAAGGGTTCACTATATAGTGCTTCAATGGGGTAATGGAAGGTCAAATCCAAGTGATCTCAAGGCATATGGAAGGCCAAGAGATAAGTGAATCAGATCCACATCAAGGAAAACTCCAAAACTATTCAACCTTTTGCACAAATCCCGATGTACGTGGATTTGAGGGTCAAATCCACGTATATACACGAGAATAGGTTTAAAAGTCATGTATAGCAAATAAGACATGTTTTTAGGGATGATATTGGAAACATCAAAGGCATACAAGTGGTCCATGGGGTCTAAATAGTCTGCAAAGGGACAGGGAAGGCCATAAAGGTGTGATCCAGCATGTGTGGTAAAATTAGCTGTAACACATGTTAACATTAGCCAGTCTTTCTGCCGAATTACTAAAGGATTCCGATCAGAATAACATTCCTGCATCTTCCTAGGATATTGATCCTAAAGAACAGATTCCTATTATTGATTTGGATCCTCCATCAAGGGAAAGGAGTCCTCCACGATATTACAACTAGCTCGCGGAGCCTTCTATGCCAACAATAGATCAGCTAACTCACAATCTGGCTCAGTCAACAAAGCATAATGAGGCACATGTTAAGTTGATTGCAGACCTTTGTGATGAAAACATAGAGTTGTAGTTACAAATTAAAAATATGGAGGACATCCATAAGACCGTTAGTTTATCACAGAGGAATCAACAAGCAAGGCGTGCCCTTCTAAAAGTGCATGCTAGGAAATTGAAGTTCAAACAATCTATTTCATCCAAGTTGGAGGAAGCTGCTAACGCAGCTCTTCCTCCTTCCTAATGTTATATTTTACTTTGACTAGTGGTACCTGGGATTCCTTCGGTTTGGGGGACTTTTGGTCCTTATTTTCTCACTATTTTTGGCTAATAATATTACATATTGAACACATGTTTTGTCACCTTTTTGGGTATTTTGCACCATACATTGCAACATTCAGCAACAGGTATGGACAGGTTTTGAATTTATACAAGTTATGTTTTAATTATGTTATTTCATGATTTTTTCTGTTTAAATTCGATAATATGCTATCCTAATGTATGAAATTGTTATTGTAGGATATTGGTCTTCAATAGGTGTTGCATTCTCCCTAGATATGTGCAGAGCATATCCAGCAAAACATCCATATCGTTGTTCGAACTGCCTAATCAACCGCGCATTGTTGATAGTGGATTCCGAAGCATTAAAGGCATGTAATGAATGCAAACTATTGTGACCATGCACCAACATCTTAGCATGATCCTTCTTCTAGAAGATCGCTCATATGATCCCTTTTCTTGACACCTTCACGCCTGCTCAGATTAAGATTGAGTAACGCACCAGAATAGAACCAGATTTGTAGAGGCGTAGGGAAATGTCATCTGTTGGTTATCAGTTTGGTTACTTATCATAATGTCTGCCTTATCTTAAGAGCAGTTGACCACTAAAGGGTTGACTTGCTCTCCCTCTATCAAACAATGTATATATAGGTGTTGTTATGCAATTTATAGGATGAGTCTTTTTATTTGATATGTAATCAGTCAAGTTTGAAAACTCTGTAATGCTACCTTTTGATTTAATGAAAGTTATATTGAACTATGTATGACTGTGTTCCATTGATAAGGCATCACTTTGTTTGTTGGGAGGGCCCCATGACAACCAGAGTTTTATATCTTCATATATTTCTCTTCTCTGTAACTAGTATAGTTTTACCTTGTTTATGATAAATTCTGTAGCATATATTTTAGTTTGATATCATGCTGGTTATGTAGCTTTCACTTACAAGTTAGCAACCGATTTCACCTAGAATAGTTTCCAAATTCTTTTGCAAAGCCTTTACAGCTCATTGTTTGATTTCTAGACTAAATTCCTTCGATTAAATCATAGTAAATTTAGTTTTATTTATTTCTAATTTTATAAAAAATTTGCTAAAAATTATTTCAGTCCGTTCAATGATGTAATTCCCTTTTCAAATTATGAAATTATCTTAGGTTATATTGTTATGGAATTCAATCATTAAGTAGATTTACTACTTTCTTTTACATTTCATTAGCATATGCATGAGACATTTTCCCTCAATAAATCATCTAGATTCATTGTTTTCTTGAAGTTTTAGCATTTTCTTTAAACATACTGTCATTCAGACAGCATGTCCCGCCCCTTATACAGACCTTCATTTCAACCTACTCTCCAGTCACTCATTCAACCACTGTGTCTTTAATTTGTTTTGAGATTATCTTATTAGTTTTATGATTCTGTCATGATAGTAATGGTTAGACAATGATTGTATTTTCTATTAAAACCCTTATATGAGATTGTTTAGACTCCTTGTTAAACCTTATTTCTCTTTCTTTTTACCTTATGCCTAGGAATTATATCATGTAGTTTAACTCATTGTATTGATTTGTAATTGAGCCTTTGATTTAAGTTGTTCTATATATAAGTTCTAAGTTACATGCATTAATAGATTAAGTGTTTTACACATTGTTATAGTAATACAATTTGTTCTCGTAATCATGTAATTGTTAAAGGGATCTATAAGATAGAATTCAAATCACCTTTATAGGTTTTCTGTTTGTTCATAAATCATGTCTACTCTCATATAGTATTTTGCAAGTAGGAGTTATTTGTTTATAAACAGTCATGTTCACTATTTCTTGTAACTGGACATTTCTCAGTTTGCACATTTTTGTAGAGATCAAACTAGACTTAATCCAATTTAGCTTTTACACTTCTTTTGAGAGTCATTTTGATACCTCTCCTGCTCCAGTTCCTCTTCCAGTAAATGCTTACCCTCAAAATAATCAAGGAGAGTGGAATTAAGATGATTCAGTTTAATTTATGTACATTAGTTAGTGCATGTATAGTTTTTTTAAAAGTAGCATATTTAGTTGTTGTAAATCCTTCTTGATGTAGTCATTCTCTCAAGTAAAATAAATATCTCTAGATAGAATAGTTCATTGTCATAACACTATTTATATCCAAAAATGTATAGATAATTTGATACCACTCTGATAAGTTGAATTCTACATAGTTTTGACTTTGTTTTTCATTTTCAAAGATCTTCCTATCTTTTGTTTGTTAAAATATTACCACGGCCTCTTAGAAACCCTTCTACCTTCGCATATAATTTGTAACAAATCTAAGCCTACCAACCCCAGTTGATAATTAAATATTAGGTGAATTATTCAAGACAATATTTCTCCCAACATTTTGGTGTCGTTGCTGGGGAGTTGATTCGTACGGTAGAATAGATGTAGGCTAGTAGCGGGGGAGTAGTAAGACGAGAGGTAAGAACCTGCGCATCTGTTACAACAGGCACCCCCAAATCCAATAGTAGCAGTAGCATAGGATATATATTTTAAGATAGGAAAATTTTGTTAAATTTTTTATAAAGCTTCTATGGGAAACATAAAACCCCAACCATCAACTAACTGAATAGGCATCGAATAAGAGAAAAAACAACTATAGGAAGTAGTTTTGCTAGAAATATTAAGAGATTCTTATGGAGGGAAATCATAGAAAGAGAAAAGATCCTAGCAGGAGATCCTAAGGGCCTCATTCCTGACAAAGTTCACAATAAATAACCATTAAACCTTCCACTCAATCACAAAATTTTTAGATGAAAAAAAGTTTTGAAGGAGCTGAACTTCACTAATTTTGTCAATCTTTCCTAGGTGAAATCTCTCTTTGGCAATTCAATAGACATAATAACCCCACAAATTGAAACATCCACAGTAGCATCTACTATTCCTATAGGACCCAATAAGGAGAATGGTTCATCAAAGGAAGATCTCTTCATAAAAAGAACGATAGGATGCTCCATTCTCAGCTCGAAAGAAACCTTCTAGGTATACTCACTTTAGAAACCAAACTTGCATAAAGAAGCAAGAAGAAGAACGAGCAGCAAAGAGAAATCTCTATACAAAATGTGAAGTTAAACATCCCCGATAGAAATGTCTATTAAACAAAACCTCTGTATGTCATATTTGCACAGGGAATCATATTTTACCGAAAGGGATCAAGAGGGATCCTACCAAAATAGAGGTAATCATTGGACTTCCCTCTTCAAAAGCTCTTCCTCCTACTGATATTTAAAATATTGTTGGTTATCATTACTTGTATATATGTAAATATGTGTATATTTCTTTGAATAAATAAAGAGTCATTTCTAATCATTTCTTTTGACAGGAATCTTTTCTATGTTTTCAAGAATAAAATAAATCATCTAACAAATGGTTTTGAAGAAGCATCTATGTATTTGAACAACTTATGAGGTATTATCTAAAAAAGAAAGTTATCTAATAAGACTTTGAATATTTTTTTTGTATATCATTTTCAAACCATTTATTTTATGATTTTGTTATGCTAGTGTTTTGACTTAGATATATGCATTTCTGATTATTTGAATAGTTGCTCAAAAGACTTATTTTAATTATCATGTTCTTTAGAATTTTCATACCTAGGGATTACTATCTCATCTACTCTTGTTATCAAAACTTGAGCCTTAACTATTTCTGAGGACACTAGAGGGTAAGTGGAATTGCTGCTTGTGGGGAACATTATCTTTTATAAAGAAAATGGACTAAAAGGCCCAGGGACACCTTTAAGTTATTCTCTTTTGAAATTATCTATATTTAAGGCCATTTTATGAATTTTTTACATAAATCATGTGTTTAGTAGGGATTAACATGCTCTAGTACCAATCCACTTCCAAATATTTATACAAGGCAAACCCGTCAAGGTACTGAACAGACCTGCTAGTAGCGGGTCAATGCTAACTAACAACTTGAAAGGAAGTTTGTTAAATGCAATTAAACCCACCGAGGTACTAAACAGGCTCATTTGCAGATGGGCTATGCTTGCATGGTACCAATATAATCCCACCGAGGTACTGAATAGGCTTGCTGGCAGCGGGATAATATTAGGTAAAAGAGATCTAGTTAATGCACCACTAGGAATTTTGTTTAAAAGAACCATGATATATATCAAAATACATATGCATAGGCCTATTGTTTATGATGCCATTAAATAATAACCATAAGATAACCTTGAATTTGATAGTCTGAATTCAATCAATATCTAGGATATGATTATCCTAGAAATGGAACCCATAGCTACAAACTTCCAAAAATTTGAAGGTGAAGCTCGGGACTTCTTGAGAGGACAAGATACCTTTACAACAAGGCAAGGGAGACTATTTTTACCTATGGTACTTTCACTTATATCTTCATCACATGATAAATGATCAATTTACATCTCTACACATTTGAGCACTGTTATTTTTTAAATGTATCTATCTGAATCCTTTCACTTTATTAGTTATTCTTTCTCTCTTTTATATAATTACAATAGCATGATTGAACTTTTTGTTAATTTATTTTTCAAGTTACTTAGTTTTCTTATATGGCTTGACGACATGCCATATCTTTGGTTTGGGGGAGGATTAGACTATTTATTTTTATATTCTAAGTTACTTATAAGAGACTCATTGCTAAATGATAAAGTGTTTGGAGGATAATGCAGATAGCGAAATTGGTCTTAAAATTGTGGATGAATAAGTAAGAACCATAAAGAATTATTTCATATGAAACTCTATATGAAGGATCATATGAAGGGTGGAATTTCAGTGTGAATAAAAGGCCAAATGATGATCTCAATAAAAAAAATTATGACATTTTCGTATCTATGGTTAAGTATTGGCTTAATTTTGTTTGGGTAAAAAGCTGAGTCATACCATTAGGGTCATATCGACAAGATATTATGACTAATTATGATTCAAACTTTCATTACCCCATTGAAGAGATATATAAGGAACCCTTTGGATACATTGAAGGCATGAGAAATTGAGAGTAAGAGAACTATAGTCCATTGTTGCCGAAACTTGCACTTGAGTCTGCATCCCCTTTGTCCCTTGGAGCAGTTTTGTGTTCTTCCCAAGCTTACCTTTTTCTTGTGAGCTTGCTATCGAGAGATGGAGGATTGAAGTGGTGGAGGCCCAAGTGGGGGACTTGGTTTCTCTGATTCGCAGACGTGCTGACAGAGGTTGTATTCATTGTAATATCTGATTTTATTTAATAGAAATATCTTTTCCTGTCCAATAATGTGTGTTTGAATGAATATTTTATCCATGGATGATTTCAAATCTTATATGTTATTGATTATATATAATAGAGTAGAGATAACACAATTATATATAGTATGCTTGTCTTTTTTATTGAATGTTGAGGAAGCAATTTATCAATTCAAGCTAAAGTTGGAAAGCTCAACGGGGATCTACATCAACTGTCTGGAATAAGGTACGAATCAAGATCCTTTAGTATTAGTTGTTTGGTTTCTCTTTCATATAGGAAAGGATTGATTTATGGAGTTAAGTTGTCTATTGTGGTACCCCAAGCCATAGGAATTTCTCTCTGTAACAGAATTGGCGACTCCGCTGGGGAGTTCCTAATAGTTGTTCTTTGGGGTTTTTTTTTCAGCATTCAATGTTCTTCAATTGCTCTTATTTCTCTGTTTTTGAGTCAGGTATGGGGGCATGTTTTCCTGGTAGTGTCTGATTGGTGTGAAGTTTGTCTTAGTTTATCCATTTACCTTCATTTTTATACATTTATCTTCCTATACGTGAGTTTTTTAGTCATAGTCGCGTATACACGCGGCTTTGATTGCCGTATCTGCGTACATACGCAGTTTTACTACAAAAAGTCACGTATGCCCTTAGTTTTTCCTTCTAGAGGAAGATTGATTGTTGCTGGGTGAATTTTTATGATTGTTGAGTCTCCTTTGATACTTCTAGAGTCTGTATACGTCTCTGTTTCTGACCAGAGACACCTTTGTTTAGGGTAAATTTCTTTTTTAAGAATGTTCTTGTCATTACATTTTTTATTTTTTGTTTTGGGATTAGTGAATTAGATTTCTTTTACCTTAGTACTTTGTGTGAGTGTTGTTTGATTGTGCTTGCCAAGTCTGGGGGTAGTAGAATCATTCTTTTGCTTTAGTATCTCATTTTTATTCAAAAAATCCAAAAATATTTGCTTCTTTGCATCATTATGCATTGCACTTTGCACTTTGCATGGTACTTGCACTAGGTTTGCTTAGAGAAGCACTAGTTAGGCTTTCATATAGGAATGCCTGCATTTCACATTTGAAGAAGAATTTTGCATTACAGGTAGTAGCATGCCTTGTTTTTCATTCGACACAATGCATTTGCATTGATTTTTAGGTGTGCATTTTACTTCATGTTGCGTCATAACACCATTGGTGGCACGACCATCTACCTTTTATGAGTAATAAATCCAAATAAAATCAACGCTTAATTAAAATGGATTACACTATTTTCTTTGATAGGGTACACCAACAAGATTAGGTTTTAGGGTCTTGGAATAGTTCATTGTGAGTAAATTCTCCAAGACCACTAAACAACAACATGTATGTGTTTGTCCAGGTGAGAGTGTGAAATTCATTGGTATAATTAGTGTTTCTCAGGATCCTCCTCTTACAAGGGAGTTAAGCACGAGGCAGTGTGAGCTATTATTGATTGGGATGACCCCTAGTCATAACTGAGTAGCACCGGAGATATTTCTAGGATTGTATTTGTATCTGGGGGCTCTTTCGAGAGTTTTGGGCTTTTCTATCCTTCCCATACGGTCAATCCCACCTACGACTGTCTACCTAAGCATTGATTATATTGAGGTGACCTTAGTTTCCATACCTAGGTTATCAAGAGGGTACTTTGCAGGGGTTATTCTGTGGGTGTCCCGGCTAGGTTGGGGTTGAATAGCACAGTCGCTATATGCATTGAATTTGAGGGCCACAATAATTGGTTACAAACCTCTACTTGTTGTGTATGGGAGTCTCAAGCCTCTCCTAGGCGGGACATACCTGCTTCATTTGGGAGCTCACATATCCTACCCTTGTTTTCTTGTGATTGGCTTTAGATTATATTGGTGTATGCTATGTGCATGTTAGCTTTCCTATGGTTTGCATAATTTAGAGAGTCTTTTTCATTTTTTGAGTCATTATGGATTCGAGTGTGGCCCCTTTCCGTTCTTGTCGTTTAGCAGGACTTCCGCCTTCTACATCTCCTCCTCCTTTGGGAGAGAGAAGTAGATAGTCTAGGCAAACTCATACTCACATTGATTCACACACGATGGGCGATCATGAAGATGAATTTTCTGAGCTACCTTCGTCACTTCATGAGGTTGAAGAAGAAGAGCCTACCCCTACATATGATCCTTCATCTGATATACATACACACTCTGGCTATGATCCTTCACATGATGTACCTATACACTCTAGGTATGATCCCTCATTCTCAGGTCACCGGTATTGGATGCCGGGAAACGAGACTCATCATGAACCTGCAAGCACTAGTTATGGTAGTTATGATATGTCTAGTATTCCTACACATGATTTGGTACTGCATGCCGAGTTGGATTTTGAACCTAACACTATGCCTGGGGGTATTCCTAGTCACTTTCATGTGGAGAGATTTGGGAACTCGATTCACATTACACCCTCCATCCCGACGATGGAGGTCACATCACATATTCATCCTAGACCTAGTTCTAGTGATCCTATTCGAATACTAGAGCCTAGAGGAGTGGCTGTAGGGAATACCACTTATGTGATTTCACATGTCCCTTCATCCTCTATTCCTAGTTCTTCGAATGCTATTCATCCCCCACATTCACATGGTCCTTTGGGCCGGAATGTTGCTATGAGTCAGGTACTTACTGCTGCTACTTGCGTCATTGTGTCTCAGAGTCAAGTACATCCTGTTGTATCAGGAGGTTGTATTCCTACTTCTAGAGGTCATACTGCTATTTCTGAAACATCTATTCCTACCTATGGAGTTTCTAATGGAATATCTCATGGGGTTTCTTATGGACCATATTATGGACCACAATATACAAAAAGTTATTCACCTTATGGGTACGGGTATCAACAAATCGCTTGCTCTCCGAATTATGGCTTTGTAGCTCCACATAGTCAAGGTACACCACATTATGGTGCTTCCATGCCACCCTACATGGGTCAAATGGGAGGAGGCTACTATGGCCATGGCCATGGTGGTTACGGTCATCAACCCTATGTGAACCAAAATTATCAGGGAGAGCCTCATAGACCTACTCAACCTAGGCTCCCTTTCCTTGCAACATTAAATCTGCCTGACTTGTTGAGACTAACGAACGATCTGGTATCTTATGACCCAGCTTGGACGACTATCCCTACAAACCTTCCCTCAGATATTCCCAAGTTTGAGGGAAAACCAGGAGAATATCTGAGTGAACATGTTACTACATTTCACCTATGCTGCTCTTCTAACTCCTTACATGATGATTCGATCCGTTTAAGGCTATTTTAAGGCACGCTCATAGTGCCTACCACGAAATGGTACATAGAGCTACCTAGGGGGGCATTTTCTTTCTTTGATGACCTAGCTATGACTTTTCTCAACCACTTACAGCTACCAGTGTGTTACAACGTTGGTACTGAACTCTTGTCGACATTTCGGCAAGATAAAGCCACGCATATCTCAGACCATATCCAAGAGTGGCGTAGACGGAAGAAATTGATTAAAGCCTTCATACCACCGGAGTTTCTCCTCGAGTGGTTCCTTAAATCGTTACTACCTTATACAGCAAAGGATGTTTCTACATCCAGAGTTCAGAACCAGGAACAAGCCATTTTTAGGGCACAGGAACTAGACTTGATTTATGCTCAGTCTGGTTTGTTATATGAGATCATTCCTAATGCTCCACATTCTAGTTTTGACCCTAAGGTCAAACCTGGACCACATGCCGATGGCATTATTGGTTGTACGAGTACCAAACCTATGGATTTGGTTGTGAAAAAGTTCAATCAATTATCTATCAACCATTCTCCCTGGGGACAATCCACGGCTTCGTCTCAACCCACCCAAATGGTGAGTGTGCTTACCGTATAATCATCGGACAGGAAGGGTAACCATCAACCCGGAAGGACTAAAAAGAAGGGTAAAAGCAATCATAAGGGTGGGAATAAGAATGAAAATGCCAACTCTAATGACAAGAACACCCGAAATGTTGGGGTGGACAAGCAACCTAAAAATAAGGTTAAGTTTCCTTGCAAGTTGTGAAAGGATGATCACCTCACTCACTTGTGCCCTCAGATAGAATAAGCCTTGAGATTCATAGCGCAGGGCCCAGCTGTGCTAACCAACCCTTTACCTCATAATCAAAACATGAACTCAAGGACCCATGATCAGTCTGGTGGGGATCAAGATGTACTAGAGGCTTGTAGTGGTCATGGTTGCATCAATATGGTGCGTGCTGCTAAGGTTGTGACTCATGTGAAGGACTATGGTTCGTCACAACCAGACCTTGGGAAGGAACCTGCTCCACCTGAGAGTCCTTTGAGTATTTAAAAACCTATGGATAAACCTGAAGTTGCTCCTTGCATTCCTAAGGGAGTCCTTAAGCCTTCAGGGCACAATCCTAATGCCAAAGCCACCCAAAACTATTCTATTGTCAAGGATTTGGGCCACACTCCTTGTGCGATGTATGCACTTGAAGTACTTCAGAGTTGTCCTTCGCAAAGGAAAGCTTTGCTTTCTGCTCTTGGTGTTAATGATGATAATTCTTCCTCTCTCATCAAATTTGAAACCACAGAACCTCAGCTTCGCTTGCCTTACACTACTACATTTTGACCAAAAATCCGACGGCCATCATGTCGGATTTTCGACACTTCCCTGTCGCATGTACGACACTTTGATTTTTTGTTAAGCGTTGGAAACTTATCGTCGGGTTTCCGACACCTAAATAACCATCGGAAAAGCGACACCTAAGTAACCGTCGGTTAAGCGACGGAATATCCTCGACAGTGGTGAAAGTTTTTGAAGAAAAACGACAGCAAGAACCGTCGGATTTGCGACGGCTATCTACAAAAGATGTCGAACAAGCGACATTGTAGCGCGTCGGATTTGCGACGGATAGCTAGTAAAGACGTCGAAAAAGCGACAGTTAACAATGTCGTATTTCCGACGGATATCCACAACAGACGTCGGAAAAGCGACAGCAAGAAGCGACGCCTACTGAAATTTAAAAAAAAAAAAATATTGTGAAAGTTTTTGCATAGATTTATGATTTAATATATGCAGATTATCCCAAAAATAATATCTCATATGTTGGACTATGGAAGACCCGCAATACTTAAATTGTACTTTGTTTGTGATAAAAAGGACAAGGATTTATTATGTGACCTATATCAATATCAATGTTTCTTTAGTGGGAAAAGAAAGTGGAACCCTAAACCCTTTGTGGGGAACATTCAATTAAAATCTTTCACTTAGTTCTTATCACACCAAGTTCAATGGAAAAAATATTAGGGAAATTTGAAATATGTAAAGATATCAACCAATTTATAGGTGAGGGATGAATATCATGTTCCTCATGTGGTAATAATGAGTATTGAGAATTATTCAAATATCATCATGTTTCTACCCATATATGCCATTCTCAAAGGGATAAACTCACTGAATGTGAGAGAATAATAGATCAATCATGGTTGTATGCTTCACTTGGTTTCCAACAAAGGTGGTAAGCCCTATCAACCAATTTGAGGAAAAGGGAACTCCTTTCATACCTAAATTTTAATGTACCCCTAAATAAGTTTAAATTTTATACGAATTCTTTGAGGAGGTATGGGACATGCTAGTTGTGGTTGATGTTTCGTTTTCCCCTTATTTGGTGTCCTCCATGCAACTATACCATCAGTTTATTTTCTAAGAATGAGCATGAAGAGGAAACAATGTGGGATAATGTAGAACTTAGTTGAGACATTGCATGATGGGAGAACATGGTTAATATTTTATAAATTATCTATCGATGATGTAAGGCCATAGCTAAATTCTATCTCTGTAATTTGTTTCAACTTCTCATTTCAATAGCAATAAGCATGTTTTGTAATGATCTGTAATGATCTAACTTTGTCTTCTCCTTGATTGAAGAGCAGCTTTTCAATGGTATTTGAAGTTCATTCATTTCGGTATTCACTACGATAGTACAGCAAAAACATTTAATATAAAGTGGCTGAAAACCCGATACTATAAAACTGCATTCAAACAAAATTCACTCAGTAATTCGTCCAATTCAGAAACACCAGTTTGCAATTTCCCTTCCTTGTAGAGCTTGTCAAAGAACACCATAAAATTAAAGTTGTTAGGAACCAAACCATCCTCCACCAAATGAAGTAAAAGGAGGTCTGCCCCTTGCCGATCTCCTTCTTTGCACAGCCCACCAATTAACAAGTTAAAAGTTCTCAAGTCTGGGGCACAGCCTTCATTCAACATAGAATCTCGCAGCTTAACACCTTCACCCACTCTGCCTTCATTGACAATCCCATTCATCAAAATGTTGTAGGTTGAGATATTTGGCCGACAACCTCTCTGCATAATTTCATTGAAGACCTTCATAACTTCAGCAGTGTTCTGTTTCTTGCAATAACCATCAATCACAGCATCGACCTTCAGCAGTGTTCTGTTTCTTGAATCTCTTATTTAAATTTAACAATTGAAGTACCTAGGACAAATCCTTTATATACATGGGATCAATTACTTATTTCTTTCTCAGCACTGAGGCAGATAATAAGGAGGAGATTCAAGAGTTTCCAATGGTCCAATTCCATTCTCCACCAAGAAAGCTGTTGACAAACCCCAAGATGTATGAACTTCTAGATGGCAGTGCATGAACCAGATTCCTGAAATTGGTCAATACAAGTCAAGTTACAGTGTACTTAGAGATCTAAATTCATTAATGCTAATTAACTGTTTGCTACCCTTAAGCTTATATTTTATTTGACTAAAAATAAACTGAAAATAGTTTTACTTACCAGGATTGTCAGCTTTGAATCTGATGGCAGCCCATCCGCCTGCTGGCACAGCTACAGTATTGCGCTCTGGAGGATCTTCAAGGTTAAACTTACTGGGATCCTCTGTTGAATCATAATTTCCATGTCCCTATCCAACAATATAAAAATTGAATCCATGAAGATGAATGGGATGGTTTTCAGTCCCAATAATATTTGTGTTCTGCAGGACTAATTGTACATTGGAGTTGAAAGGGATAACACTGATTTTTGCTGACTTTCCAAACATTGATCTAGCATATGATATATTAGAGAGTGATGATGTGAGTGCCGGGGAAAATGTTACATTTCAAGTTACTCTTGAAAGAGATCTAGAAAGAAGACAGGAATTAGGTCTAGTTGATGCACCCAGGTATCCCAAACCAAAAGAAGAAGGTTGGTGGCTAGTTGTTGGGGATCCAAGTAGTAATCAGTTGTTGGCTATTAAGAGAGTATCACTTCAGAGAAAATATAAGGTTAATCTTGATTTCACTGCACCATCAGAGCTTGGAGACAAAATGACTCTCAACAGGTTCTAAAATCATGGTCTCATTTTGCTGGCATCAGAAGAGCAATAATTATACCTGATGAATTAACTCGTAAAAG
>LPNX010995231.1:311092-379895 GCA_001517045.1 Pseudotsuga menziesii | reverse complement strand
CCCCCCCCTCCAGTTGCAGTCTCCACTACTCACAGAATTTCAATTAACTCACAGGGAATTTTATTAAATGTAGAGTTTCTTTACATCATATGTACTACGTCTTCTTTTCAATGATCATTAGTTTATATAAGATGGAAAGAGCACTGAAGGCTCTTAAATAAAACAGGAGACAGCTGGTATCTATACTAAATATATCCAAAACAGTTATGTACAGGTCTAAGGATAATAGTAATGGTCTGATGCTACTCCATTGCCACTTCACTGGATACACCGTTGTATTCTTGGAGGTTGTTAACCAAAACAGAATCATTCAAAATTCTAGCAACTGGGTGATGACAAGGCTTCCATCCCCTTTTGCCATTCCTCCCATCTCTCAGCTAAGCCATCCCCTTCTAACATACGTACCACTTCAGACATCTTTGGTCTATCCATTGGTGACCCTTGTGTACAAAGTAATGCAACTTGAATAAGCTGTTCCACCTCTGCTTCAACATAATTGTTCTTGAGATCAGGATCAACTAGCATATCAAGCCTTCTCTCTTTTAATAGGCCTTTAACCTGTTGACAAACAAGAAAATATCATCTGTAAGCCCAGTGCACTGAATCATTGAATTCATTATAAAGCCTCTGGGGATCAATCACAAAAGCAGGAGTATTGACATTATCCAGGCTCTATAGATCTCAAATATCCATGCACATTTCTTAAGACTGAAACATCATGAAAGGAAATTGTTATAAAAAATTACACACAAATTGGGCTTACATATCTAAATCTCACTGATGCTAAACTATAAATTGCACATATTTTCTAGAAGTCTCAACATATACAAGGGAAAAAGATTTCTAACCACCACAGAAAGGATCATCCTTGATAAATAAGATGGCAGTGTACACACAACCTAACCAAATGCAGAAAAAATACAACTGATACACAAAACCTATGTTGCACCATGTGTCTGGAATAGAAAGAAGGTTTGGGAGATGTATGAAAGGGGGCAGGGAGACGAGCACAGAAAAATCCCAGTCTTTAGAGGAACTGGATCAGAGGATCCAGAGCAGTTTTGGTTCTTATGCGAAGCTGTTTGGACTGCTAAGAATATTATGGATCAAAATACAAGAACAACACAGCTGGTCACCTCTTTCAGAGACCGAGCTTTGACCTAGTTTATGAAGTTTTCCAGTACTCAGAACTATGTCTTGGCTAATATTAAAAAAACAATGATCAAAGAATTCAAGAAGCCTAAATCAGAATCACAGTCTATAACTGAACTAAAATAAATTCAGCAGAAGCGAGGTGAATCAGAATGGGACTTTGATCAGAGGTTCAAGGTTCTATTGGATCAATTTAGTTTCACTATTGGACAAGAACAGCATAAAGAATGGTTTATTGCAGCACTATTGCCTCATATCAGAACTCCACTTATGCAACAGAAGGTTGCTGATCAGCAGGAGGTGTTGGAAATTGCTATGAAACTTGAAATAGCTCCTGTTGGAGATAATTCTGGAATATCCCAAATACAAGCACAGTTGGCAGAAATGGCTTTGGAGCTTCACGACATGAAAAAAGGGAAATCTACTCGCAAATAAGTTTGGTGTACACGATGTAAGATAGAAGTTCATGACAAAGAACAGTGTCTTGCACTAAGAAATTATTTGAATACTGGTGCACCGAACCCGTTTAACCCTAATGTCCTATATTGTGAGATCTGTAGAACAACTGGCCAGCATTGACCTGAAGATTGCTATCTGCTGCAGAGATATGTTCAAGTACCTAAGAATCCCTACTACAAGTTCTATAAGTCAGTTGGACACAACGAAGATGAATGTCGCAGCTTTGACCTCATGAGAGAGTGAACCTATGACGCTTATAGGGTACAACCCGATGCATAAGGCAATGATGGATATGGTTACCATGGTAGTACATCAGGTCGAGGTAATTTCATTGGTCGTGGTCATGGTGGTATGCCTGGAAGAGGTCATGGCCAGGTTATTTGCTATAACTGTAATCAGGAAGGACATGTATCTAGAGGCTGTCAGAACCCAACTACGACATGTCAATATTGCAGAGCAATTGATCATGTGATTGAGAAATGCCCATAGTTGATAGCCAAGATACAAGAAAGAAATGGTGCTCCTACTCAGAATTTTCAGATGATTGCTGTAGAGAAAAGACCTGTCCTAGCTGTTAACGTTGTGACAAGGAGTGGAGCTACGACGCAAGTGCAGAATAAAGGGAAACAGCCTGATGAGGCTTGGGTCTGTAAGACCCCAGAGAAAATTCCAGTCTTTGATGTTGGAAGAGAAAAAGGAACATTTATGGAAGCTAAAAAATACTTTGCTGATCCAAGAACATTAGTAGCAACTACGCAACATCATCAATAGCAGTTACAGTTTCAAGAAGCTTCGCCAGATCAAGTAAGTACACTAACATCATTTTTACAGAGTTGTATGAAGCTATTAAGAAATCAAAATTATTTGAATGAGTTATAGAAAGTTATTCATTCTTGCGAACCTCAGCGAAGCTCTGATAGAGGAAAAACTGTTAATAGAGTTAGAAGGACTGGAAGAGAAATGAGATTGCATGCTCAGGTAGGATATTATGACATGAATGATATCGTTTTAGACCTAGGATCAGAAGTGAACGGTCCTAACTAAGCAGACATGGGAAAAAATGGGAAGACCTATGCTTGAATGGTCCCCTATACATCTGAGATTAGCCAATCAGTAGAAGATTGTTCCCTTGGGAAGATTCCCTAGTGTACCAGTGGACATTGATGGAGTCAGTACCTTAGCAGATTTTGAAGTCATTGAAATAATTGATGATAGCAACCCCTATCCAGCATTGCTAGGAATTGAATGGGCAATAGACAATTATGCAGTAATCAACCTTAAGAACAGATAGATGACTTTTTAAGGAAAAGGCTTGAGAGTCATAGTACCATTGGACCCTTCTCAAGGAGAAAGTTATACAAAGCCAGTCAGAAATGAAGATCAGGATGTTTTGGATCATATTTACAACATCACAGCTAAAGAAGAAGACTATGTTAACCCTACTGCTGAAGGTATAATGGATTGGCAGTGTGATAGTTCTTGCATGACTGATTTAGATGAAGGCCTAGAGAATTGGCAGAATAGACTTTATGAGCTACATGGACATTGATGTGCGAGAATTACTAAGTCTATCAGATGGGTTGGCTCACAACCAAATATCTTACCTACTTTTGATAGCTTGACAGACCCAAAATATTTTATTGTACAATTCTCAGAGCAAGTACCAGATTCACAGAAAATGGAGACTCTAGATTCAGTATTCAGAGCTGCAGCTGCCAGATGGTGGAATGGTCATAAAAAGTATATTCATAGTTGGAGAGCTTGCCAAAAGTTTCTTCTCCTGAGAGTCATGGATCAACCTCAGGAGGTGTGAAGCAGATTTAATGGTAAGACTAGCCCTTAGGAACATTTGGAGCAGTGTTATGAAGCATGGAAGCATGTACCTTGTGAAGAATGGGTACACAGGTTTGTACACACTCTGGAACCTGTAGCAAAGAACTGGTATGCAGAGGTGGAGCTTCACCATGGTACAGTAAGTTGGGTTAGCCTTATCGATATTTTTTTGCTCACATTTTCTATTAATGAGGATTTCCCTACTTTGGAAGCAGCTATTAGGGTGATCCATACTAAGGTGTTTGATGATAAAGAAATAGTCGAGCACCAACTTGATTGGAAGGAACAAGAAGCTAATGCAGTAGAATTTTATAACCTCACCATTGATGAATACAATGACCCTCACAACATTAATATTCCTTAGTCAGAAGGACATTGCGAAGTACATGGACCAGCAGTCGAATCACCTAAAGTAACTCAGCCCTTGAAAACAAGGAAAGTAAACATTAGATCAGAAGAAATGCCTAAGTATGCTACCATTGGATATTATTGGGACGAATAAATGGTAAGCAAAGTGACTGAACTCCTCCATGAGTATTAGGACTTATTTCCGATGAAGTTCTCATAAATGAAAGGTATCCTTGGTGATATAGGAGTGATAAAAATACCTTTGAGACCTAATGTGAAGCCTGTGAAGCAATGCCCTTATAGGTTGAACCCTAAGTATAAAGAAAAATTCAGGATGGAGCTAGATAATATGCTCGCTGCAGGAATCATTGAGCCTGTCAAAGAGTCCGAATGGGTCAGCCCTATGGTGGTACAAGAAAAGAAGACCAAGGGAGAAATCAGAATCTGTGTTGATCTGAGGAAGCTAAATGATGCTTGTTTACATGATCCTTTCCCTACTCCCTTTATAGATGAAGTTTTAGACAATGTCGGAGGTTAAGAAGTGTATTCTTTCACTGATGGATTTTCAGGTTACCATCTATTATAGCGGATTTCACCACACTAAGTGAATCACACATTGTATGGCCTTCCCCTATCCCGCTGCAGACTCATTATTCCCTATGGACCATTTATTGTCTTTTGATGTATCATTGATCATCCCTAAAAACATTAGAAAAATGATATATGCGGCCTTTTCCCTGATAACCGCGTACATACACGGATATTCCCTCTATAGTCACGTACATCGGGATGTGTACATAATCCAAAACTGTTGGACCGTTCCTTGACTTGGATCCGACTCATATGACTCCTGGCCTTCCATATGCCTTGAGATCCCATGGATTCAAACTTTTAGTATCACTTTGGAAAGCTATATAAGGAACCATTGAGACATTGAAAGCATAAGAGAGAATTGAGAGTACCGAAACTATAGTCCATTGTTGCCAGAACTATACTTGAGTCTGCATCCCTTTGTCCCTTTGGAGCACTGTTGTGTTCTTCTCAAGCTTTCCTTTCTTAGTGAGCTTGCTATCGGAGTGATGGAGGATTGAGGTGGTGGAGGCCCAAGTGGGGGATTCAGTTTCTCCAGTTCGCAAACGTGCTATCAGAGGTTGTCACTTGTAATCTCTGATTCATATTAATAGAAATATCTTTTCCTGTCCAGTAATGTGTATTTGAATGAATGTTGCATCCATTGGAATATGTCAAATGCTTATACATTATTGATTATATATGCTAGAATAGATCTAACACCATGAAATATAGTATGCTTGTATTGTTTACTTGTTGTTGAGGAGGTGCTATAACAATTCAAGCTGAAGATTGGAAAGCTCAACGGGGATCTACTCCAACCGTCAGGAATAAGGTACGAGGTTCGATCCTTTAGTGTTAGATGTTTTTATTTCTACTGCATATTGGGAAAGATTGATTTCTGGAGTCTAGCTGTCTATTGTGGTACCCCAAGCCATAGGAATTTCTCTCCGTAACACCATAAGATTAGAATTGCTCCAAAGGATCGACATAAAACAACCTTCGCTACAGAAATGGGATCTTTTCAGTATACTATTATGCCCTTTGGATTGAAGAATGCACCTGCTATGTTTTCCAGAGTAGTCATATCTACATTTAAGGAATTTATTCATAAGTTCTTGGAAGTTTACTTTGATGATTGGACTATATTTGGTTTATTGAAATATCATATATCCATTTTAAGACTTATGATGGACAAGTGTAGAGAACATCAGATTTCATTGAACCTGAAGAAGTGTAGCTTTTGTGCACCTTTTGGAATTCTGCTAGGTCACATTGTATGCAAGCAAGGATTGATGGTGGATCCTGTGAAGATAGCCATTATTGTGAACTTGCCACCTCCAAAGTCTGTTAAGCAACTTCGCACTACGCTTGGTCATACTGGATATTATAGGAAATTCATTAAAGGATATGCTCAGATTACAGCCCCTATGGAAAAGAAATTGAAGAAAGATATTAAGTTTGAGTGGACACCTGAATGTTAGGAAATCTTGGATATTTTGAAAGAAAAGATGGTAACTACCCCTATCTTAGTATTCCCTGACTGGAATAAGGAGTTTCATGTTCATGTCGATGCATCCTCCATTGCTTTAGGTATAGTATTGGCTCAGTCAAGTGAAGGTAATATTGATCACCCTATTGCTTTTACGAGTAGAAAATAGTCCTACTACAACAGAACGAGAAGGTCTAGCTATGGTTTATGCCTTGCAGAAGTTTCAACATTATCTATTAGGATCTCATTTTAAGATGTTCACTGACCATTCTGCTTTGAAGTATTTGGTTAACAAGCCTGTCTTAGGTGGAAGGATATGCAAATGGCTGATTTTGTTTCAGGAGTATGACTTTGAGATCATAGTTAAGCCAGGAAGACTTAACCTGGGGCTTGACCACTTGTCGAAGCTCGAGTTAGGAGAAGAACCCACTAGTTTGGACGAAGGTCTTCCTGATGCCCAGTTGTTTTCCATCCAGATGGTTGATGACTATTTTCAGGATATTGTTCAGTACTTGTCTACAGGGTTTGCACCTTCTGAGATGACAACACAGTAGAAGAAGCAACTAGTGGTTAGAGCAGCTGACTTTACCTTGATAGCAGGACAGCTATATAAGATGGGACTAGATGAAATACTGCACAGATGTGTCTTGGAGCATGAAAAGCCATTTATTTTGGATGAGGCACATTCTAGAGTGGTAGGAGGTCATTATGCAGGAAAATCTACGGCACAGAAGATTCTGACAGCTGGATTGTGGTGGCCTACGATTCATAAGGATGCAAGAGAGTATTGCCATAGCTATGATATCTATCAGAGGACAGGAAAACCATCCAGGAGGGATGAGATTCCTCTGGTTCCACAGGTAACTTTACAAGCATTTGACAAGTGGGCTATTGATTTTGTTGGACCAATCAATCCCCCTACAAAGAAATCTGGAGAAAGATACATTATTATAGCAACTGATTACCTTACTTGTTGGGCCGAAGCTCAACCAGTCAAGGACTGTAGCACTGCTACAGCTGCGAAGTTCATATTTGATAATATTTTGTCAAGGTTTGGATGTTCTAGAATTCTTATGAGTGATCAAGGATCACATTTTCTGAATAATACTATTGAAGCATTGACCGAATAATTTCAAGTATATCATCAAAAGAGTACTACCTACCATCCTCAAGCAAATGGAACTGTCGAAGCCTTTAACAAGATCCTTGAGCATTCTCTGACGAAGGTTTGCAATGTCAACAGAAATGATTGGGATCTTAGAATTCCAGCAGTATTATGGGCTTATAGAACCACTTGCAAGAAGTTGACAGGCCATACACCTTTTAGGCTGGTATATGGACAAGAAGCAGTTATACCCATGGAATACATTGTTTCTAGCCTCATAATATCTGCCTTCACAGGGATGGATGATCCAGCTATGTTGAATGAAAGGCTGGTGAGGATACTGGAACTAGAAGAAGAAAGATTCATTGCAGGTTTCCAGTAGCAAGTACAGAAAGCTAGAGAAAAAGCATGGCATGATAGACACATAAAGAAGAAGCATTTTCAGAATGGTGATCTTGTGCTCTTGTACGATAGTAAATTCATGAGGTTCCCAGGTAAGTTCAAGACACATTGGAAAGGACCTTACATAGTTCAAAAAGTTACCAATGGTGGCGCAGTTTAGTTAGCTAAATTGAATTGAGAAATTTTACCCTCCATGGTGAATGGAAGTAGATTAAAGAAGTATAGGGACAAGCCTGTACCCCCTGACCCAAAGTAATAGCAAGAAGAAGAGTCTAAGTACCAAGAACAGTTGAAATTGGGTACTAGACTATAATGAAGTTGTTCTTAGAGAAGAGTTGGCAGATTGCTGGAAGTGTCGAAGGTTGTGGAAAAATTTTTGTCGTGGGTCGAAGGTCAATATGGTGTCGAAGGTCCTTATTGTGGAAAAGCTGAAGTTAGTGGTCATGTCGAAGACAAAAGGTGTGTCGAAGCTTAAAATGTGACCGTTGGAAAAAATCAGATTTGGCAGCGTTGGTACGTTAATTGTATTAACTTCCTATAATGATGAGATTTTGGGAAATCTAGCGCTGTTTGGACAAGATCTACAGCTGCTCTGTCATATTTGGTGTCTTTAATGCACAGTTATGGCAGATTTGGTTGTTGGATTCCATAAGAAGCCACTTAGACCTACGAATTTTGCATTATGCATTTTCTTGAGTTGAGTCCATGTCAGCTGATCATGAAGTCCAAGAATTATTGAGCAAATTCAGAGAGAGGGGTCTGCAGAACCTTATGAGCAATCCACCTGCATCTGCTCCTCGTGAAGAAACTCCCCCAACACTGAATTAGCTAATGCAGACATGATCAACCAGAAATAAATATAAGGCAGAAGTTCATTCTAAGCGGAACGAAGAAAGGAACAAGCCATCAGGAAAGACACCGGCAGATCCCGTGTTGAATCCTTCCAGAGAATTCGAAGAATTTGGTGAGGATGAGAACGTTGCACCGCAGCGTCCACCATATCTTCCACCTGTTCGAATAGGAGTCCAGCCACCTCGACAGATAGCCAAGTTCACATTAGGCACCCCTTCACTGCCACAGGGTGTGCAGTTGGTTGGAACAATGACAGGGAAAATAGACCGGCTCAAGTACGCAGACCATGATACGAATTATCGTGGGAAATTTCCGTAGTTCGCATCTGGGAAATACTTGCACTCTGTCCATTATCCAGAGACTAGTATGATGCTACTGGAAGTGAAACAGTGGGCTACTGGCTTGGAGCAAGATGGCTTGTTAAAGATGCTAAATTCCCCCCACTTCCGTTGCAGCACGCAGGTTACCATGGTGGTCAAGCAGCTATTGGAGTTGGTGCATGATGGGAACCTATGGATACTAAGCCAGAAAATAGCCATTGATGGACAGCTGATTCATAATATTACAGGCTTGCCAAAGGAAGGGCCTGATCTTGGGATTGAGTTCATCGGAAAGCATGAGGATACGAAGCTGGCGCAGCACATGAAGGACCACTTCGGCCTGACGAAAGGAAAGCGAGGGTATCAAACCTCGAAAATCTGGCACCAAAACATTCACTTCGCTGCAAAGCTCCTAGCATGAAAAGTAATGCAGAAGTGCAGACCGAATGAAGTACTTGCTCTGATTGTCAGTATTGTTGTGAACTGTGCCAAAGGCTATAGTTACAATTAGGCAGCGTACATTGCTAAGGAATTCCTCAAAGATGTCCACGATGTGCAGGAGAAAGGTAGACCCTTTCATTACTCATGGTTGTTAGTGCTTATTGCACTGGTAGGATGGAGAGAGCCTACCGAGGCACAGTTTGTTGATGTTCCTCTGGATATGGCTGGCGCAGAAAGGTATGCATCTCTTTGGGTCTCGCAGGATAAGGTCTTGCAGCAGATGACGAACTACGTGTTCACCTTTTACGCCATGAACATTTCATATGAGATCCTCAAGTCACAACGGCTCAGCAATGAGCTATTCTCTCAGTATGCGAGAGTGGCCAACTTCAAGGCTGACATGCACAATGTCTACATCCAGGCCCACGCAGATGATAAACATGCATGTTGGAAGTTGCCTTAAGTGGTGACCCCAGAAGACATCCTCGCAGTAGTTCAGCAGTGGCTGGCTGAATGGATGAAGGACGTGGGAACAAGGCCCAGCATACTAGCCTCCCCAGTGACAGATATGCGCACAGGTCCTAGTCAGACGCCGCAGAGTAACCCACCAAAAGAAAGCGAAGAACAAGATGAGTCACAGCATAGCAGAGATGACCATGGTGGTGATGATGGAGCTAATGAAGAGGAAGAGGAATCAGTAAATACAATCTCAGACCCCAATCGCCCAGATAAGTGCAAGTCTCCAGAAGTGGAGGAAGTTACGAAGCCTTCACCTAGAAAGAAAACTAAGGCGTCGAAGGGCAAGAATATCGTCGAAGAACCCACTTTGACTATTGAAGAGCTTGATCAGGCTCTGGCAAAGTCTAAAGAGGTCTTAACCAGCAAATGGTCAAAGTTTGCAGCTACGCACCTCGATGCGCTCACTAGCATAGCGCAGCGAATTGAAAAACTAAAGGAGTTAACAGAAAGATTAGCGATTGGAGTTGCAGCAAGTAGTGCCCCAGTAGGCATGCAGCCAGATACGAGATAATGGCCAGCCAAAAACAACAGAGGGCAAGTACCAAGTGCAGCCCTCATAATTACTGACGTAGCCTCTCGATCGCAGATGAGTATGACAGTTGAGATAGACTACGCCAAGTTGTCTATGCCAGAGATGCATCTTTGTCAGTTGGCAATCCTAAACGAGATCCGAGAACGCGACAAATACTCACACAGGTATCTAGAGAAGTCCATGAAGCAGAGTGAGAGCCTCGCAGTGCAATTGGAAGAAGCTGAATAGAAAAAGAGGGAAGCGGAAAGCAAGTAGGCTGCACTGGCACGAGTATTGTATGAGGCGTGTCGAAGTCTCCCTGACTTCGACATCCAGGCTGAAGAAGAACCAGAGCAGAGAATCATCAAGCTAAAAGACTATGCACAACAGTCTCGAAGCCTAATAGAGAAGCTGAAAATAGAACACGAGGCTCAAATTGGAGAGCTTCAACTTTGCATCATTCCTGAGAGTCCACCAGAGGTCAGGGAACAACGTCACAGAGATATTCATGCCTCAGCAACGAAGATCTCATATCTTGTGAGCAGTGCATCAAAGCTGCTAGATGAAAGTGTCAAGGCCTGGGAAAACTTGCAGGACAACCCAGATGTCAAAAAGTTGCAAGAAACTATCAAGCAGCAATAGACAGAGTTGGATGCAGTCAAAGCAGAAATCAAAACATTGCCTCCTATGCAAAATAGGCTTAAGGTGAAGCATAGCAACAAGCTCCAGCAAGAAATTGAGTCCTGCAGAAGGAAAGAAACATTGTTGGTAAGCTCTGTGCAGCCTCTCATTAATGAGGCCTTGGATTTGAGCACTGTTGCGGACAACCAGCTCAAAGTCTTAAAGGAGTATGATGCGTTCGCACAAGAAAAGGCCAGCGAAGCATCTTTAGCAACATTGCAGGAGATAGTGGAGAAGGAGCAAGCAGCCGCAGATATCATGCACAGCCTCAACAAGCAGTTCACTATCTTTGCCAACAAGATTCTCCCACCAGAAAAGCAGCAGCATGTCCTGGGATGAGACACTGGTGACTCTTAGGGGCTTGTTGGGGCCTGGACCTTGAAGGTCCTTAATTTTGGCAACTCCGCGGTTTTGGTACGAATCTTGTAAGCGGAGTTGTGGTCCAAAATAGTCTTAGGGGTTTCGGGGTTGGATCGAAGCCCCTCTTTTTGTAAATAACCCATGGTTTAAGCACATGGTATTGTAATAGTGAACTTGTATAAATAGGCACTTATGTAAAGGAGGAAAGAGATTTTTTGAAGGTTTTTGTATGATGATAATTTGATGCGAAGAAGCTAAGGCCTATTTTTAGGTTTAAGGTTAAGTCCCAGCTGAGTGCGTGGACGACCTCTACAGCTGAGTGCACACAGGATTTTGGAAGGTTAAGACCTAGCTGAGTGCGTGGACGACCTCTGCAGCTAAGTGCGCAGAGGGTTTTAGAAGAACAAATTTGTAGCTTAGTGCGCAGTTTTGGGTTGTTGAGAAGATCTGTAGCTAAGTGCAGAGAGATCTGCAGCTGAGTGCGCAGATCAGAACTGTGTTGTTTGTAAAGAGTTGAATATAAACACAGTTCTGTGGACATAGCCCCTACACTAGGGGTGAACCATGTATATCTTGTGTTGTGGTGGTTCTTGTTGTTTGGTTCTTGTTATGTTTTATGCATTTGATAAGTAGACGAATGATAAAGTAAGACAAATTGTTAAGTATTAACTTCGTTGTGAATTCCTAGTGAAGGGTTAAGCAAGTAACTATTTTTATCTAAACTGCGAATCTATTTAAGTGAATTTCGAAGCTCTATATTGTATAAATATTATTTGTTAAGGCTAAAGGTACAGTAATATCCCTCTTTTTCCTGCAAAAACCTGATTCTATGGCACCCCATAACTGTTTCGGGTGAGACTGCAACCTATTCGCAGGTTGTTGCCAAAAGGGCCAACACTGTGGGTCTCTTTGTTGGTTGGTAAATAAAAGTATAAGAACCCGGGTCTGCCCTAAGCACCAATAAAGTGAGCCTTAGCATCGGCCCCGGTGATTAGTCCACCTAACTATAGCCGTGACTTTCTACTTTATGTGGCCACGTCCATGGAGACGATTGGTATGGTTTTGGTTCAAGAGGATGAGGAGCTCTAGGAGCATGTCATATATTATCTGAGCTGGAACCTTATGGATGTGGAGATCCGTTATTCCCATGTGGAGAATCTTGCCTTAGCTACCGTTCATGCAGTTCAAAGATTGAGACACTATATTCTTCTTCACCAAACCTTGGTAGTTTCCCATGTCAATCCATTTTAGTTTGTCTTCACTATAAGGATGATAGGGGAAAGTATAATAAGTGGATTGTCATCCTGTAAGAATTTTATCTCGAGTTTGTTTCAGAAAAATCAAAGAAATCACTGATTTTAGTAGAGCTTATATCTGATTTCCCAAGTAAGGAGGAGGAGGAGGCTTGTGAATATACATTTGTCAATGAGCACATATTCTTGATCTCAACTTTGGATCCATGGTATGGAGAAATTATCATATATTTACAAACATTGAACGTCCCTACTCACCTTTCACGGGATGAATGATGACGATTATGTCACGTTTCTAAGAATTACATCATAGTGGATAACACATTGTACCACTATGGTAGATTCCATTTTACGTCATTGTTTAACTCATGAGGAGGCTGAGCTTGTGCTGAATGACTACCATAGAGGGGCATGTGGTGGTCATTTATCTAGGCTTTCTAGAGCCCAAAAAATATTGAGAGCGGGTTA
This sequence comes from Pseudotsuga menziesii, assembly GCA_001517045.1. NCBI lineage: Eukaryota > Viridiplantae > Streptophyta > Pinopsida > Pinales > Pinaceae > Pseudotsuga > Pseudotsuga menziesii. Next base: position 367,129 of record LPNX010995231.1, on the reverse strand, counting down.
TTTATGGTTGTCGATCTTTAAAGATTGTGTTAATGTGGTCAAGAAGTGCCACCCTTGCTAGGTGTTTGCACGTAATATGTGCTCATGTCCTGCCCCATTACATCCAATTATCATCGTCGGTCCCTTCACTAAGTGGGGGCTTTATTTCATGGATTGCAACCCAACTTCAGCTGGGGGGCATCATCATATTATCGTGGTTGTTGACTACTTCACAAAATGGGCTGAGGCTATGCCTACAGTTAAATTTGATAGTGAGACAGTCTCACACTTCGTATTCAACCAGATTATTACTCAATTTGGTATTCCGAAAGAGTTTGTCACTGACCATGGTAGGCACTTTCAGAATCATATGATGGAAGAGTTGGCCTTAAAGTTAGGGTATAAGCAAGAGCATTCTTCTTCTTATTACCCTCAAGTGAATGGACAAGTTGAAGTAGTGAACAAATCACTCAAATCTATTCTCCAACGAACCGTCGCACAAAGCAATACCAATTGGAATATTATGTTATATCCTGCTTTGTGGGCTTATAGGACTGCAGTTAAGACTGCCACCAGTTTTTCTCCATATCAAATTGTACATGGAGTGGAGCCTCTATTGCCAGTTGAGTGCAATATCCCTTCGTTGAAGCTAGCCATAGAGCTCTTATTGGACACTTCTCCATTGGAGGAACATTTGGTCCATTTAGAACAGCTTGATGAGCAATGTCGAGATGCTTTAGTGGCTCTAGAAGTGAATAAGCATTGCATTAATATCTAGTATGATAAATCTATCCATCCAAGGAGGTTTAGTGAAGGATATTTGGTCCTTTTGTGGGATCAAGCTAAAGAACCCTTGGGGGAAGTAAAATTCAACCCCATGTGGCATGGTTCTTACGTGGTTAAACGTGTGTTAGAGAAGGGCACTTATGAGCTAGTATATTATAAGGTAATGGCCTTGGCGGAGCCTAGAAATGGGCTCTATCTTAAAAAGTACTATGCATGATTTTTAGCCAAGGCTGACTATTGTATATTATTGTACATCATTTTTGCATAGTTAGGTCTTTCTTATGGTGATCGGGTTTGTTGATTAGCTTCTGTTTCTTATGGCATATGTCAAGGGATTCTTCCATCTATATAGGATTCCTGAATGGTGCAAGCCATCACACTCAACACTCAGCCTCTGCTGCTTGGGTGATTTATACTCCTATGGGTCAGGTATTGTCTTTAGGAGGTGTATGTTTATGGCCCTCTTCAAACATTGTTGTTGAATATAGTTCCATTATCAAGCTTCTACAGGATGCCATTTTACATGGTGTTCTCTCTCTTGAGGTATGTCTTGATACGGAGTTAGTAGTGTCACAGCTTAATGGCTTATATCATGTTAGAGATCCAACATTATTACAGAGATTCTTACGTGTGAGATTGATAGAATGACAATTTGAAAACATAACATACATACATGTTCCAAGAATTTATAATCAAGTTGTTGACTCATATGCTAACTACATGTTAGATTGGCATTTGTTTCATAGACAATAAGCTCATCACAAACATACATTTTTACACATGTAAATAAATAAACCAATCATCATAAAAGTTTTTCATTAAAACATCCAAAATGTGGTAATACATAGTGTCATAATACAAAAATGGGGCTCTTGAGCCACCAAAATATAAATACATAGTAGTACAAAATGTATCACTCCCAAGTATCTAAGCCTGGGGAGGAGGAGGGGGGTTCTGATCATGGAATGTCACCACAGCTCTAACTAGTCATCTAAATAACTGCACCCATGCTCGTGGCACACCCACCACCTGACGCTGCATGGACTCAAGCAGGTCCTCGACCTGCACCATGGGTACCCTATGTGTCAACCTCATGAAATTGGTATGAATTATTTGGAGCATCCGCTCCGCATCCACACCCATAATGTCATCTCCTTTTCCCCTCCATATATGATGAGGGAAGCCTTCAGGATGCCGTTGTCCTACATCTACATGAATATGATAGGATGTCACTATGTGTTGTTACACACAAACATGTCTTTTGGATTCCATATATCAAAAAACACAAAAAATTAAATAAATCAAAAATTTTAAAAGGAGGGTTGAAATTCGTTACCAATGTCATCGTATGTCGATCCTAGTGGTAATGGCATGTCAGGGTCTCCCCAAAAATCTATCCCCGCATAGGGTTAATCATTGATGGAAATTATCTGGCATCGCCACCATGGAAAGAAATCAGTTGGATAGGGGTTGGACACCCTACCTCCACCTAGTCTATGCATCGCATCTTCCCAATGTCATTGGGCCGAATCTCAAACATCGTGAAGAGGAACGTCAACTCTAGGGCTCAATCCCAGAACACGCTCAAAGAAAAACGTGCTCAATATGCTACTGAAATCAAAGTTTCGTACTCTGCCCATCTTGCACTCACTGAGCTGGTGTTTCATGTTGCCTAGTAGTGCAGTGCTCCAATCGTACACAGTAGGTCTCATGCACTCCACTGCATAGAACATCAGAGGCCATGAAGCCTGGTGGAGTGAAGCTATCCCTGCTATCCTACCCAGTTTCAGTAGTATGGCCTTTAGGCCTAGCACCTATATGGAGTTAGTTGGGATCTGACTGTCGACCTTCTCCATGTTTGAATAACAACACGCAACTATGTACTCATCGATGGTGAGTCCACCTCCGGGCCCGCGAGATCACAGATTCACCACTTCCTCCCGTTGAGAAAGTCTAGTAATAAAGTATATGTCCTCCACTTCTATGGTGAGGGACATCGCATTGATTTGGAAAGACTCTGAGTCAGGATACCAATAGTCTAATAGCATTTGCAATAGTCTTGATTTGGCTCTTAAGCCACCAAGACACCAAAATTTGTAGATCCCACATGCACGAAGAGCCTGTTGTGCCATTAGATCACCACGTACTAATTCTTCTACATCCCCATGCTAACGTTCTCTCCATTCTAGAACCATCCTGCATGTTTAAATCAAGTTTGGGTCATTATAAATCCTTAAAAAACTTGACTGCAGCTGCATACGCGACTATTTTCTAAATAGCCATGTATGTACATGACTTTGAGGGTTTTTTCTGTGTATATCCATCCCTATACACGAAAAAATCCTTGATTTTTGCGTGGGCTGAGGCGCACAGTTTAGGGTGGCCTGGAAATCCAAATTGACCATGAAAAATTGAAAATTTTACATGGAAATGAAAGAGCAGTGCATGGGAAATTACCTGGAAAAAACGGTGGCGGATTATGTCGGCTGGATCTCCCGGAATTCGTGGTTGAAGTTCTGAGCTCAATTGGGTAAAAATTTCAAATGTTATATAATGTTTTGAATTTTTTACTATTTATAGAAATTTTTCAAAATTTTGAAAATTTTTACCCCCTTTTCTATAGTTTGGACCTTTTCTAATCCTTTTGGACTATTTTTTGACTAATATATGATGTAGGAAACAGTTTTGAGCGTCATTTCAACCATTGTTTTGACCTGTTCATGCCAATTTTAGGTATCATGTCTAAACTAGCATAGAGGTTAGGTTTCACCACCATTTTCATTTTTCATGACCTTATGACCGTTTCATCATAGCCGTAGGTACGAACCCATTCTATCTTGTCACGGAACCTTCTTGCTGTTTTAGAAGTGGCATGATTTGAATGGTAGAGCTTGAACTTACATGGGTACCCTAGTTAGCTCCTTATTTGCATTTGGTGCCCATGGCGACAATTTTGTCCTTTAGGGTGTGGGAGTCCATTGTATAGTATTGCCATGACATTTCGTAAGAGCCTCATACTCCTCTTGATCTTTTGTTGGCCTATTTCCCCCGGACTCCCTTATGTCAATTTGTAATTGCATTATCATGAGCTTTTCCTACCTTATTGAGCCTTATGCTAGCTTCCCTGACTTTGAGTATCAGCCATATAACCCGAGCTTGTCTCATGTCTAGCCATGCAGAGCCATTTTATATATCCTTTGCAGCTTGATTCCCTATTTTTACCGGGAGGGGAATTTCTCCCGAGTGTCGCTATCCTACACATGTATCCTTGCATTGAGCATAGGTATGTTCCACTGCTTGCAACTAGTTTGTTTTCCCATTTGACACTCGTCTCCTCCTAGTCTGTAACTTTAAAGCAGTTTTATTCTTTTACAAGCTTTTCAAATATTTGAAAAAGTCCAAAAAAAATAAAAAACCAAAAATTCAGACAAGGAAAGATGTTATCTTTAGTAGCAGTCAAGTTGTATCACCTTCAAACACAGCACTGTATATCACATCCATTGGTTGGGTTAATAGTTTGAATTTAGGAGCTATACTCGTTTATATAAGTTTATCTCCACCGACTGTTTAAGCTTCTAGTCCCTATGGAGCCTCTGTTGATGCCTCCTGTGTCACAGAGATGTCCCAGTTTTGCATATCGAGTCTATGCTGCCTATATTAAGTCACCATTCACCGTTATTCTCTTGTTCGAAGGAATTTGAAACCTGAGTTGGCCATTCCTCAGTTATCTTGACTTTTCATGTCGACCATTCCCGATATAGTTATTGGTTCATGCACCTTATGATCGAGTCCTTCCACATCATACAGCTTTGTTGAGTACCTTGTGTTGAATGATGGGGGATGCCTTAATGCCCTCCTTCCAGCATATTTCATTCCATCGACTTTAGATCATTTATTCTGGGATAGGAATATAGAGTCATCTTTGAGTGCCTTGAGACTTGCAGTCACCAGTGGTAGGTTCTCTAGCCATCGACAATTTTTTGGGAATACATCAATGTCCCCTGATCTATGGATTCTCTCAAGTGTTCAACCTCAACACATTTATTCACACTTGTTAATTTGCACTCTAGTACCTTGATTCCCATTTTCATGATCAGTGGGTGATTTTGCATCTGTTAATGGTATACATCAATGACTGGTAATCAGACGATGGACTACTATGTTCAACCTCAACATCTCTACTCACATAGTAGGACATGTAATCATAGCAGTGTGTGTAGAATACCTTCCAGATTGGTGGCATCTCATTTATGCTACCTCCTTGATCATTCCAATGCTCATGAGATTTTAGCTCTCATGACTTGAATCCAGTATATGTCAGACATTTCTAGCCATTATGGATATCTTGATCTGTTATATATCTTCAGTCTTCATGGAGATCATGATCCTTTGTATATCTTCATCATGGAGATTCTGATCTATGTATATTGTATGTGGTGATGACCACATATGTCATATTGTATCAGGCCTATTCATGGCCATTGTACTCTTATGTATCCAGGACTACTATATGTATTTGTAGTTATATGCAGAGTTATATCATTGTATAGTGCTGATTGGATGGTTGGTTCTTCCACTTGGTTCTTCATCACTTCATTTCTGCTATGGATTTATAATGTATTTAGGCCATCGTATGATCCCTCTGACCTCACACATTAGGGGGCATCTGTTATAACTTATTTTACCACACATGGTGAATCACACTTTTATGGCCTTCCCTATCCCTATGTAGACTCCTTAGACCCCATGGACCATTTTTGTTCCTTTGATGTTTCCTTGATCATCCCTAAAAACATGTAAAAGTTTCCATACACGACTTTTAAACCCTTTACGGGTTTGACCCCTAAAACTGCATACATCGGGATGTGTGCAAAAGGCACAATTATTCTCAATTTTTCCTTGATATGGATCCGACTCACTTGTATCCTGGCCTTCCATATGCCTTGAGATCACTCGGATTCGACCTTTCACTACCCCATTGAAGAGCTATATAAGGAACCCTTTGGATACATTGAAGGGATGAGGAATTGAGAGCAAGAGAACTATAGTCCATTATTGTCGAAACTTGTGCTTGAATCTCCATCCCCTTTGTCCCTTGGAGCACTTTTGTGTTCTTTCCAATATTACCTTTTGCTTGTGAGCTTGTTATCGAGAGATGGAGGATTGAAGTGGTGGAGGCCCAAGTGGGGGACTCGGTTTCTCTGATTCGCAGACGTGTCGACAGAGGTTGTATTCATTGTAATCTCTAATTTTATATTAATAGAAATATCTTTTCCTGTCCAATAATGTGTGTTTGAATGAATATTTTATCCATGGATTATTTCAAATGCTTATATGTTATTGATTATATATGCTAGAGTAGAGATAACACAATTATATATAGTATGCTTGTCTTTTTTATTGAATGTTGAGGAAGAAATTTATCAATTCAAGCTGAAGTTGGAAAGCTCAATGGGGATCTACATCAAACTTCCAGAATAAGGTAAGAATCAAGATCCTTTAGTGTTAGTTGTTTGGTTTCTCTTGCATATAGGAAAGGATTGATTTCTAGAGTTAAGCTGTCTGTTGTGGTACCCCAAGCCATAGGAATTTCTCTCCATAACAAAAAGCTTTCTTTTGGACATGGTTGAACCAACTAAACACTTTATAAATGCATTGAATTATGCACCTTTGAAGGAACACGTTTCAAAAATTACCATAATGGCATGATCTATTAAACGCGCTAAGATGATTACGTGATCATTTGGTAGGTCGAATGAGGCATGTTTTTAATACTGCGGGAACCTCTCTCCATTCCATCATTTTTCTGACTGTTATAACTACAGAGCATTTTAGCCACCTTTCTCTCATATTTCCTGCAAACCCTGTATCCCCTCCTCTGCTTTAACCATGTCGAACCGATTTGAGCGAAAGAATTACCAAGATCTATTTCAAATGGTAGAGTTTAGATAATCTAGGGAAGTGTTTTTTCGCACTGGTTGGAACCTGTTCCTCTATTCACCGCAAGGTTACGATGAGGAAATCTAATTTATTTTCACAATGGGGTTCAATGGGAGGACGTTCAAGGTAGGGAATATTTCCTTCCAAGTCACTGAGGAGTCGATTGCACACGCCACTAAGCTTCCTCGAGAGGGAGGGCGATGGCAAGAAAAGGTGGACAACAAGGTACATCAGGAACAAACAAAAAAGATTCAGCGAGTCATGTTGAATATGGATAGTGAGGTAGGAAAAGGGAAAGTGACACAGAAACTTATGGATAAAAAGGAGACCATTATCTAGTTACTTAAAATTAAATTGAAAATTCCAGCAACTTAGTTAATTCAGGCCTTTGAATTAACAGAGTTAGAAAAATAAAAACAATTGATATCTCAGGAACTGAATGACTGTAAATCTAAATTATTGAAGCTTATTGGAGAGAAAACTCAATGGGAAAATGAAAAAGGTTTCCTTACTGCAAAAATATATCATTTAAATTTGAACCAGTTGATTTTGGAGAAGGAAAAAGAAGACAAAATATAAGAGAATCAATACAAGTAGCACAACCAAGTACATAAACAAATATTGAGGCCATTGTTCAGGCTATGTCATAGGTTATCCTAAGGTATAAGGAGATAATGGGTTTGAAAAGTCAAAATTACAACTTAGCTGAAGAATTCAAAAAGAAGGAAGAGTAGAGGAAATTGTTTGAGAGTAAAAATAAAGAGTTGTTGGATAAGAATTAAAAATTGGTAAAACAACTATCAAGACAATTACTGGTGCACGGAGCCAGACATCTCATGTGGGATATGATAATTTCAGAGGCTACCAAGATAAGAACATATTTAAATTATATTCAAGATAAAGAAATGGTGATTAATGTAGCCAAACAAAGTTGTACATATGTGAAGGAATATTTGAATGGAAAACCAGTAAACACATCCATAAATACAATAAATTTCCTCAACACTTTGTCTGAAGAGGAATTAAGAACAATGGGTATTAAGTATAGGATTGCAGTAATCACTTGGGCCTAGAAAGTTGTGAGAAAGCATCAGCATATTGAAACAACTCAAGCAAAGATTCATGTAATGTTGCATCAGGTGAAAAATTTAAAAGGCTCATTTACGCCACTATTTCAAAAGGGGTTCCCTTCTTTTTGGGAAGAAGATGGTAGTCTTATTTCCCAATCTGAATATCAAGCATTGCTGGTTAAATCCATATTTGACCACAAAATGTTTGAGGACATGATTCATTCCTTATATGGGAAAGTTATAATTGACAAGTTGACAATGGTTTTTGAGCTAGTAAATACATTGAGAACAATTGGAGCTCACCTGCCACCTATCTCTTATTTGGACCTTGTGGATTTAAGAGTGCTAGAAAGGAGATGGAAATTATGGAGCAGTCATATGGAGATCAATGGTAGTCTATAGAAAAATTTGGAAAGATGAAATATAAATTACATCAGTGAAGAAATTCATCTTAAGGCTTGAGACATTTTGAAGACGATTAGTAGTTCAAAATATTAGTTTGTTAAGAGTTAGCCTACACATGTAATAAGGCAATTACCATTGCCTGATTTTAGAATGTAGTTAGTTAGCATCTCAAGGAGCGATCTTGATGTATAAGTGCACCATTTTCTAATGTAATGAGGATTAGAACCCGTTATAAAGAGATAACTTTTTGTAAAAAAGTTTTCAAGTTAATAAAATTGCAGAGCCAAGCAAGCTTTTTATCAGAGATTCTTGTGTTGTCTTATTATAGTCTATACTTCCTTTCTTTATTGTGAATTTATTTCCTGTTATCGTACTCATTTTGTTATATTTCATGCTTAGATAATTGTATATTGAATCAAAATTCATATCTTTATGCTCTAGTTCTTTGATTCCAAGAATCTACAAACTTTTTCCTCTAAAGTTAATAATGGATTCATCTTTTGATGCTCATGTTAATGGATTGATCATTTTTCTTCTTTATCACCACACCATCAATGAAATGACTGTAAAAGAGTAATTATATTGCCTCTATGAAGAAATTGTTTTGCAAAGCACTGCCATTTAACTTGTGATTTTGACTCCAGGCCCAATCCTTAAAATTGTTTCTTTAAAGATATTTCTATCCTTTGCGTTTATCTATTGAGAGATCCATCTCTAGTAGGAAATAAGCCATCATTCCTACTAAAGATTGGTTTTTTAGTTACCTTGTAATTATACTCCCACAACCAATGGTAAAATTTGAGTGATACCATATTGGCACCATTGCCGAGGAACAAGAGTTCAAATCTTCCCTAGGAAGAATGACATCATTTTCAGGAAAGTAGAATTTCGGTGGGAAAATTGGAGTTCTTGCATTTGAATTTGGTTGTATTTTTCCCTGGTGACTTCATGTTCATATTCAAGAAATCATTTTCAAAGACAACATATTGGCTTCCAGAAGAATACATACAAGAGGTAACCGCAATTATAAACCCTTATATAGTGTGGATGATCCAGAAAGTTTACTTAGGAGAAGTAGATGAAATGAACAAGAAGGTACATCTTAGTTAGACAGATCATTTTCTCAAACTCAAGAAGAATTTCTCATCTTTCAAGATCTTGATTTGAAATTAAAATTTGAACTGTCTTTTTTAAGATCTAAGCCTAAATTTGATTTAAAGAGGGTTGTTGTTGATCAAAATAGGCTTGAACCTTATCTCTTAGATTCTTTTTGGAAAAATATCCAGAGTCCAAAATACTACAAAAACATAAGAAATACAAAAAATAATCCAAACCCCTCAGCTACAAATCTCTATTACTGTTCCAAACGCTCCTAGAGTTATGGATGTTAGGTTTTCCCCACTTGCCTTAATTCTTGTTTTACATGACCTTCCATAGACCTATTCTCATAGGAGTACATTGCTTGATGGGGAAGGAAACATTACATCCCAACATCATGTAGACAGATTTGATGATTTTATTGACCGAGAGGAGGTGGATTATGATGATGCAATGAGGTTGTTTGCACAAACTTTGTCAGGAGAAGCAAAGAAGTGGTTTAACGATCTTTCTGCAAGATCTATTGTTAGTTTTGAAGCTTTCCAAACTCTCTTTGTAGATAGGTGGGAAGATAAAACGAATCCTCTGCAAATCTTGGCACAATACAATAATATGAAGAAAGTAAATTTTGAGTCTGTGCATGACTTTTCAAGCATATTTATGAGGGTGTACAATTCAATTCCTGTTGACATAAAACGCCTTATAGGAGCTTTAAAGCTGCATTATGATGATTCATTTGACAATGATTTTTCCTTACTATTGAGGGAGAGAAAATCTCCCAATTTTCCTACCATGTTCAAAGATGCATTAGAAGTGGAAGCTAACTTGATAGCTTCTGAAAATATGAAACAAAGAGTGGAGGGAGACAGGAGAAAGATCAGAGAAGAAAAACAACCCTCCATCTCTTCTTCCACATATGTGATATTTGACATAATGATGAAAAACATGGAAAGGTTGATGGATATATTAGATTTGGATAATAGGCCTCCAAACTTAGATCATCCTTAACCAAAAATAGGGAATGCTAACATTAGGAGACCTCCTCCCCCTTAAATTAGATAGAGAGACCAGATAAATCCAAGAAATACTGAGGACCAACAAATAAGAACACCTTTTCCACAAAGATTTGTAGATGAATAAGAAGATAATGATACCATCGACAATCAAATACATCATTGTGATGACATGGATTCTGAGATCTACCTTACTGAAGAAGAACATAATATGTTTTCTCAGGAAGAGTAGTGTAACACCTTTGAGTTGGAGACATAAAAATATCAAAGGGGATATCAAAACATTGTGAACGATCTCCAAAGAAAAATAATTTGTATAGAGAATAGTATTGGAACTAGTCTAGGGGTTCTTTACTACCTCACAGGGAGGATAGCATCCCTAGTTGGATCCAGTTGTTAGCATTGTTTTTGTTTACCGGTGAGAAGAAAAGGCTTAATGTGGGATAAGGAGTTTGTATATAAAAATTTTGAGTAATGTGACTCAAGGATTTTGAAGTGGGTACTAAAGTAAAGACCTTGGTTTCTAAATCATCCATACAACCATAGGTTAATGCTTAAAGGTAACCAATAAATAAAGAAAAGGTGCCTATGGTAAATACTAGAGGATTTGACGATCATGATTGAGGAAGTGAAAAGATAACCGATGAGAGTTGAATCAACTAGTAGAAGGTGCATGATGAAAGGCCAAATTAATGATTGGTAGGAATATTAATAATTGGGTTTGATTGATAGTGTAGGTAGAGGATAGGGGGATATCAATGATGAATATGGAGTCCGTTAGGGAAAAATGCGCACCAAAAGGAAAGATGGGTGATCAATGAAAAACAAAGGTAAAGGGTTAAATGGATGATATAGTCAATGGTTCATGATGAAGGGACAAGAAGATCAAAGACAGATAGAGACTTCACTGGAAGAAGTTGTGCATCATGAGAAAAGGTCAGTGAGTACCAAAATATAAAAGGTAGAGGTTAGATCTACAGTAGAGAAAAGCTCCACTCCCGCAACATGCATGGGAAATGGAGGAAGCTCAACCCAATGGAATTTTTACCGCCTTCCACATGGCGGGTGGAGGATAATTCCGCTAGGACAAAAGTGGTAGGATGAAACCACTCCTCCCAGTGTTGAAACCACCAATGTGGTAATATTATAAAGAAAAAGGGCATGTGTTTGGGGAAATTTTTATTTTGTGCATTGGAGAAGAATGTGTGTCTGCGTAGAAAAATCCAAGTTGGAAAAATACCTTTCCAACCGCTAATCATCTAGGTAGGCCACATATTGACCCACTAATTATTATTTGAAAATGGAGGGCGGAGGGAAAATTGAAGAGCAGGCCCAGGAGTTTGAGAAACTGGAGGAAATATTCGAAGATAGAGATGGTGATTTCTTCGACACTATTTTTTCCTTTGGTCCAGTCTACGATGTAAAAACTAAACTAAAGGATTTTAAAGATTAGGGAATAAATTTATAGGGAGTCTATCAATCACATTTTCATCATTTTTTCCTTAACCAAACCTTAAATTTCCACTACTATGTTTCTTGTTGTGCATCCATTTATTCCTCTTCATAAAGAGTGATAATGGATTCTGCGAAGTCACAGATACATTTCCTTGTAAATGCATTTGTTGTTAGAGATTCCCTAGAGGTCCCACCATCATTTACCTTGAATGAAGAATAATTTGTTGAGGAAGAGCTAATTCAACAATTCAGACATGCAGCTATTGAGGAGAGACAAATACTTTTCTCTGAGTGTTTTAAAAATGATGTATCCACTGCAAATCAACCTTTTCCCCTTGATGTTAGCTTATTTAATGAAGAATATCAGTCCCTTGTCTCCATGTTGAGTCAATTTTTGGGTCTTGATACAGATAGGTTTTTCTCAGAGTTATTGTTGAGTCTGTTGTTTAGAATGAGTATGAGTTAGTCGAATTCATAGTCTAGTCATTTTTCCTACCTTGAGTTTGATGAATTCATGGATGAGAATATTCATTCTCAGTTGGTGAATTTCCACATTACCAGGCACTTCAGGTTTCAATCTGACTTGGTTAGGATGTTTTTATTCTTCAATGAAGGAAACCTTCAATTTCTAGAGATAATGTTTACATCAAAGATCAGAAACAACACTTCAATTATATGAACCTTATAATGGCAGAGATATACAAGGTAATGTTTTAGAGTAAGTTGTTTATATTTTTTCTAGAAATACAAGAAGTATTGCAATTTTCTCCTGACAAAAGAATGGGAGACTAGTTTTTGCTGAAGGAACACACTATAATCAGAGTCTATGGTTTTTTCCATTAACCATATATTTTACCAACATTATTAACAACCATAATTTTTTCTTTGGAGTTTATTAGACACAAGTTGATTGCAAGGAATTAAAACATTATACATTTTAGGAAAGATTTTGAATTAATTTCCCCTTAAAAGTGGTCCCATTTATTATCAAGAGTAAGGTTTTCCTCTTTGTGGTTGAAGTTTTGTTAAAGGAAATGAATTTCAAGAAATATAACAAATGTTAATTATGATTCACACCACATTATCTATCAGAGGATTTGATAGGCCAAAAGGAAGCCTAAATGGGTTGATATCTTTTGGGAGGTAGGTAGGTAATGATAATTATGGGTTAGAAGGTCAAGTGCCAACTCTCCCACGTAGTTAGGATAATCCTCCATGATATATTTCACCTAGAAGCCTCTTGGATATTCTCTTTTTTTCTTTTTTGGGACTATTGACGCTCCTTGTAAGAAAGATAAGTGCATCGACGCACATTGTGGTCATGTGATAGGTGCCACCAACACCTTATGCTAGTAGAAAATAGGCATACATCTAGTCTGAAACCCTGTTCTAGGAAGCAATCTGCGTTGGACTACCTAGGAATGAGCAATAATTCCCCAAAAAGAGGTTTTGGCCAGGGACTTTAGAGGGTTAGAGAATTAATACATTTTTTGGGTGTAATTGAAATCCCCCCAAAGTATGAAGCTAGAGGAATATGATAGGTGAAATGTTTTTCTATATATCGATCCAGTATCAGAGGCAAAAGAGAGGTGAGTAAATAATTAACACACAACTAGTGACCAAATATCTCACTCAATCATGGTTGTGAACCAATACACTATGAATCCATGTACAATGACTATATCATGGCTACTGACAATACGTTGTAGATCCGTGAACAACAAGACTAAAATTGAAACATGGATATGGGACATACAAAGTAGATCCATGTTACCCTGACTCAATACTGGACAAAACCACCAAACATACAATGTGGATCCATGTCATAGCTTCAAACAATACTCCATCACAACATGAAGAAAGGAACATATTCATGTGAATACCTAACCACTCAGGGTCTTCATTCCAATCCCAGATGATATGATTCTATCCATGTGAATAGATGTCTTGATGTCGAACATGGTATAAAGCACTTTATTACCGGTCATTGATGTATACCGTTAACAAGCGCGAGGGAGATCATCATTGATGTCAATGATTCCCAAGGTATCCCGGTACATTCCTTTGAATGTGAATTGTTGTAATCTCACATATCATAGAGGGTTACCAATAATACACATTATATAAGAACATAGATAAGGGAATAACAGATTATATTATAACATGAGGGTCAATACACACACAGAACTGAACCGAGTTCTCATCTGGCTCAACAGCCTAATATATATGATTTACAAACAGTTACATATAACTACCTATTGGTTCGGTCAACCGACATGACCTTATGCTGCCAACCTAATCTCCCATTAGTTGGCTATTCGACTAGTCGACTCACTGACTAGCTCCTCCAACATCTCCCCCAGGAACAAACTCTTTCTTTGTCCTGAAGAAATAGGGGATGCACATCAACAGTGTGTTGTCTTAGGTAGTTGTTTTTGGTATTGTTTGTATTCATGGACTGTGTAGTCGAATGGTTGGTCATTTTTGTACGCATATTTCCATAATTGCTTATGTTGTAATGGCCAGTTGGTGTTGAAATTCTACCCAGCTCTGTAATACTTTCTGGATGTCGATAGTAAATGTTATGATGGTTGATAAGGTCGACATCTTCTCATGGATGGACAGGTCTACTATGTTTTCCATGTCAGGTCCCATGAATTGATCTTTCTCCTCTGCTGCCTCTAGTAGTCTTTTCATCTGTGGGCAGATTGTATCCAGATTATCAAGGCTTGGGAGTGCTTGACGTACCCACTGGTGTGCTTGTTTTTCTAGTTTCTGTAGTTTGGTTGTTTCCAATACAATTTGATCTTGTATCATGTTTCTTAGTGCTTCTTCGATGCCTTTTCTTCATTCCAATGCTTGAATTTGTTCTCGAGTCTATCGGGTTTGTTGAAATACTTTCCCGTAATAAGTGGGACAATCATGGAGTACTTCTTCTGTGATGATAGATTCTTCCATGTGGTCTTGCAGCACTTTGTGAGCTTCTACAAAGGTTGTGTACTGTTGCCTTAAGAGATGTCTCCTCTTTTTGGTCTTCCTTTGTATTTAGTAGATGTGATTATAGAGTCGACACCATGCTTTCAAATAGCTGGTACGCCTTTTTAAGCAGCTTGTCAGTGTCGACCTCTAGAGGTCTTGGTATTATCGTTTGAACTAATTTTCTACATTTTGATAGAAACTCAACTTATTCATTCTTAATGTCATCGAGCTACTATTGTTTGGTATGGCTTCTTTCTTTTACCTCAGTGGCCAGAGTTTCTAAGAGTTGTCCCAACTCTCTATCTCTTAGCTTTGTTGCGTCGACTGCCGTAGTCAATCCAAGTTGGCTAAGGTGGACCCTTGTCAACTTTGATTCTTTGTGGTGTTCTTTCTTATTTTTGTCTCTTTTTCTTTTGTGTTTATGTTGTTCTATCTACTGTTGTGCTTGCGCATCTGCAAGTGGTAGATTCTCTTGTGGTTGATTTTCTGGCTGTTGATCTTTAGTGGTCAATAGAATTTATGGTTGACTTTCTTGGGTGGAACCTGTAGCTCGGTGTGTGTCTAGAGGATTTGACACAAATGGTTCAGGGTTTGGTAAAGGTTCTCGAATGGGAAGTGGTGGTGGAGATGGTGAATGGCCTGGTGTAATTGCTGTAGTAGGGATATTGTCAGTCAATTTTGGGTGTTTGAATTTTGGTGGTGAATTGTCTAGGTCATCAGAGAATAGGTTGTCGATCACCTGTTTGATATATTCCAGCTTATCTTTTTCCACATCTCTTGCCATTTCATTGGCTGCTGGGGGGTGTGAGATGTCGAAAGGGATAATAGATGAGGTGCGACTTGTGACAATTTGAGATGTCTTGTCGAGTTTACTCAAGAATGTGGACTTGATAATTCCCACAGATCTTGGTTTATGGGGTATATGTGTAATTTGCTGAGAGAGAATTTGGCCTGGTGCACTAGATTCAATTAGTGGACATTTGGTGGTAATTTTCTGGATAGAGGTGCGTAGTTCGGGTAATTTTTCAATGTATGCCTGGAAATCACCATTCTAGTCAAACCGTTCTTTTAGTGTCTCTGGCATAGCATTCTTACAAATGTCAACTGGGCTTATGGTGGGTATCTATGGGGTGTCCTCCTATGTAATCTAGGTTGGAGATGGGGGTGGAGGTGTAGAAACTAAATCAACAATGTTCTCATCAACTGAAGTGGTTGCAGTTTTTACCTTTTTCGGTCTCCCTTACTTTGCTCCTGCATTGACAAACCGTTTGAATTGTGTTTCAAATGAGACTTTTTTTTGTTGCATCTTTTATGATATCATCAGCAGTTGCTAATCGTTCTTCTTCATCTTCTAACTCAGATAGAATAATCTTTCGCTTCCCCTTCCACTTTTCTTGAATTTCCTTCCTCTTCCTTGAGGCTGTTACTTCCTTTGCTATTTTCCTTAAGTTTTATTTTGTCATGGAATATTGTGGATTATCTGATTCAATGTCTTCCTCTATCTGCTCTTCTTCTTCTTCCTGTCGGTGAGCCAAGAGGACACTTTTTTTCTGCCAATTTGACTACCTGGTGTTTAGCTGGTATGCCTCCTGTTTGGATAGGTTTTGGGACAATTGTCAGTTGAAGTCTGCTGGTGTCTTCTATTGGTATCTCATCCGACATGAAGGTACTAGTATGCAAACGAAGTTTGTAGTCCTCCTCTTTTTCTTGGTATGTAAATATTTCTTAGATTGGTTGATATATTTCTTTGGCTTTTGCTGGTATTGATATCTTTGTACTGGACTATTGAGCTAGCTCTCGGAAAATATCTTCGACTATTGGGTAATAGTCGAGAGGTTTCATTATTGCTTTTTCCCCTTGCATGTACCATACTGCTGTGTGGTTGAGCTCAAGTTGAATATGTGTTGTTTTCGATAGACTTCTTCAGATGTTCTGAGGCACCCTCCATCTCGTTGTCTGGATTTTCAGGTTTTGGAACCAGTTTTCCAGCATTCCTTTACCATTTGCAAATTCTTTCAGTGTTCCATTCTATTAAAATGGCTTGAACCTCCACATGTGGTATTTTTGTGGTTCCTGGAACTGCTTTTCCCTAATTGGGCACAAGTGGTACATTGCTATCTAGAGTATCAGAGATGGGAACCTTATAATCCCAGCCGACTCCTAACATTTCTTGAATATACTATTGAGCATGTCGGCAACATGCTGAGCCCAACAGTAAATTTTCCTTGTGGTTGCTATTGTGTCGACTGCTTATAGCATGTCTAGCATGAGATCACTCCCTCAACTTGTAGGAGTGAGTCCTATTGCTATTATTTTGGCCACAATTTGTGGTGTCCGAGCTTGTATTTGATTGATCATTAGCCCTTTTGAGTTCTTCCCTTTTGGTGTTCCAGTTATTCATTCTAGTAGTCCCTCTTTTAATCCAATAGGGATAGGGTCATTCTAATTTGATAGACCAGTAAATTTGTATATTACTTCCCCATAAATTTCTACCAGTTAGTCGAAGTAAAATTTACCATTGTGATACCGACTAATGATAAATTTCACTGTTGTTTCTTTCATTCCTCCAAAGCTTTTCATGAACGGTGTGCTCATATAACTCATGATGGTGTTGTAGCTTATATGCTTCGCTTTTGGTGTCATTTTCTTGTCCTGGTAAGCCCATTCTTTGATTTCTACCCAGGTTTTGGTCCATGAGGTTTCCAGTACCTTGGCAATTTTTATATTTCTTAATCTTCTCATTAGTGGGGTTTTGGGCAGATTGTAGTTCTTTTGTTTTTGTAGCTACGGCTCTAGTTTGCTTCGGGGCCATCTTGTCGGTCTCTTGGTTGGATTTTTTTACAGGGTCTTGGCTCTCAAATTTCTGAATACTCGGCTGTTCTATCTCTTCAAAATACAATAAATGATCTTTTTTTGGCCCGCTATTTATAGGTAGAGAGGGTGACATTTATGTCGATGGATGTATTAATGGTGGAAGTGATGGTCCAGTACGGTCTATGGAGTTTGCGTTCAATGTGATTTGATTTTGGCGCTCCTTCTATCCGTAGTCATGAAGGCATGCTTTGACCTTCGAGGTAGTCAATCGATGTTGATCATGTGAGTGGTTGATGGTGATATGTCGATGGGGTTGGTGTCGATTGTCGAAGTGCTGGTTATTATATCTTTCAAAGTTTCCTGTCATTCTGATTTATGGGTGTTGGTTCTGTTTTGTTGTTTTTGGGATTTTCAAATTTTTATAGTTTTTTCTGACAATAATGGTCGTTATATGTACCTCTCTTGTTTATTTTATTTTATATATATATTGAACTTGCTTAATTTTTGTACCATTTTAGTCGGACACAATTAACAAGTTTCCAAAATATTGTTCCTTGTAATGTCCTTAGTCGGGTTGATCCATTGGCATGAATATATTTGACAACGTAAGGTCCCATCCATTCTATTTGTAACTTTTTGGGTTTTCCTTTTACTTGACTGTTGTATAGTAAGGCGAGGTCCCCTACCGACAAATTTTTGTTTTTGATATTATGATCATGCCAAGCCTTCTGTTGCTGCTTATGAATTTCTTGATGTTGTACAACAAGCAGTTGGTGTTCTTCTAGCTTACTTAGTTGCATCAGTCGATCCTTCCTACCTTCTTCGACATTGACATGTAAAATATCTGCTATGATAGGTGTTTGCTATCGGAAATGTAGTGGAATGACTGCTTCTTGGCCATAGACTAGTCGGAACAGTGTTTGGTCGGTCGAGCATTTGTATGATGTTCTATAAGCCCATAATACTGCGAGGTTTTTTTCGTCCCAATCATCCTTGTTGGTGTTTCATATTTTTGTTAAACCCCTTGTTAATGTTTTGTTGAATGCCTCTATTTATCCATTCGACTAAGGGTGATAAGCTATACAATGTCGGTGGTCAATTTTGAACTGGTTTGTCAGTGCTTTGATGGTTTTGTTAATAAAGTGTGATCCTTGGTCACTAATTAAGGTTATGGGGAATCCAAATCTAGTAATTATGTTTTCATAGATAAATTTAGCAGCTATCTCACTAGGACATGTGTCGACAGGTTCTGCTTTTGCCCACTTGGTTACATATTCTACTGCGGTTATTATGTATCGTGCACCTGTTCTTTTTGCTGGTATTGGGAATGGTCCTATGAAGTTGATGGCCCAAATTTCAAATGTCAAGCTTGGGTTTATCGATATCAAGGGAATTTATATACTAGGCAGAGGAAGACCCAGTCATTGACATCTATCGCACTAGCTAACAAAAAAATTTCAATCCTTGTATAGTGTCGACCACCATAGCCCTGACTATTGTATTTTCTTGGCAGTTGTATCTGCTTGAAAATGTCCTCCCACCATTCCATAGTGTGCTTCACATATGATATTATCTATTTCATGTTCTAATATGCATCGTCTGAGGATTTCATCCAAGCCCATTTTATATAAAAACTCATTTATGAGGCTGTATGGTGCAGCCTTCATAGCTAAGATTTGTTTCTTTTTCATGCTCATGCCCTCTAGTGATTGACCATTTTCTAGGAATTGAGCTATTTCCTCTAATTCTGCCGTGACAGCTTCTATTCAAAATATGTGTGCGTCTGGTAGGTGATCTTCGACTCCTGTCGGCTCCTCTCCTATGTCGATTCTTGACAAGTGGTCAGGTTCGACATTTAATTTTCCTGGTCTAACAACGACTTGGAATTCAAATTATTGAAATAGTAGTGCCCATTGGAAAATCCTTCCATTGTGTTGAGGTTTGTTTACAAGGTATTTCAATGCTTAGTGGTTAATATAAAATATAGAAGGGTTGATAGTAGGTAATGTCGATACTTCTATAGTGAAAAAACCATTCCTAATGCTTCTCTCTCTGTTGTCGAATAGTCTCTTTCTTCCTTGTTTAGTTTTCTGTTGCTATAAACTAGAGGGTAATCCATTTTGTTGTCCCCTGGTTGTGTTAAGATTGTGCCTATTGCTAGGCCTAATGCATTGATATGTACATGAAATTTGATCGACCAATTCAGGAACCTTAGGATAGGTGCCTCTACTAGTTTCCTTTTTAGTGTTTCAAATGATATGTTACATTCATCTGTCCAGTCGAACTCCTGGTCTTATCTTAATAGTTCTTCCAGTGGATAGGTCATATCTGATTAGTATCTCATAAATTTCTTGTAATATCCTATATGACCAAGTTACACCCTGACTTGTTTTGAGTTCACTGGAGGTTTCAAGTCAAGGATAATCTTTATCTTTGCAAAGTCAAACTTGATGCATTCTTTGCATACAATGTTCCCTAATAGTATCCCTATAGGAGTTAGGAATATGCATTTCCTTATGTTAAGAGATAGCTGGATTTGTTGGCATTGTTCCAACATGAGCCTTAGCCATTTGTAGTGATCTTTCAGCATAGAGTATATCGTCCAATCATCAAATTATTCTGCCATTGTTTTGTAGACATGTTCTTGAAATGTTTTTACAAGAATTCTTGAAAATACTGCAGGTGCATTTTTGAGACCAAAAGGCATAAATCTGTAGGAAAATGAGTCGAATTCACATATGAATGTCATCTTTTTCTGGTCTTCTTTTTCTATCAGTCCTTGGTTGTACCCTGAGAATCCGTGTGTAAATGAGCAGCATTCATGTCCTGCAACTTCATTTAGGATTTCATCTGCATAGGGTGTTGGGAATGGGTCTATTAAGGTGACTTTGTTTAATTCTCTGAAGTCGACATATATCCTTATTTTTGTTGGGTTGTCTTTCTTTGGTTGTACGACCATTGGACTTACCCATTCCGATTGGGCAATAGGGTAGATAATTCCCGCTACAAGCATATTGTTGATCTCTTTCTTCACTATGTCTTTGTATTTATGAGCTAATTTGTATGGCCTCTTCTTTATTGGTCAGGCATCAGGTTTAATGTCGATCTTCATTTCTACCAATTCATGGACTATACCTTTGAGATCTTTGTAGTCTATAGCGAATACATCCTGGAATTATTTCAGTAAATTTAATATTTTGGTCGTTTGTTCTTCTCTCCTGTAATCGTCGATTTTTTCCATTTTTGGTCGATCATCATTTGATATGTCGAATTCTTTAGTTTTAACTTTGGCATCCAACCATTTTGGTGCTTTAGTTTCATTAATCAGTCAACTCCCTTCTTTGAATTGTGACAATGTAGCAGGAAATTCTACTACAATCATTCGGTTGGTATCTTCTTTGTTGACTGTCTCCACTTTAAGTACTGTGCAAATTGGTTTTGTTGTTTCTAAATGTATGATTTCCATCGAAAATTTTTTCCTTCCGAATTTTCGTTTTCCAATTGCAGTCTTGACGACTATGGTATTATCTTAGTTTGTATGTTATTACATGGTATTGTCGATCGATCATAGTTTTGTATCAAAGTGTTGTTCCTGGTCAGTTCTATAAATGCTTTTATTTCTTTTGCAGTTTCAACTAACTTTTCATTCTGTGGTATAAAGTTGAAGTTTTTGACGAAGTTCTCTCTAATTCCATGCCATTGAAATGTTTCATCCCGTGCTTCTTCCATTTTATACCATTTGTTTGGAAAGTCAACTAGCGTTGATGGAAATAGGTGTGGGCATGTACGTTCGTATTTATATCCAAGTCTTTTCCACTCTTTTTTGCATGATATTATATGTTCCTCTGGTTCTTGCCCTTAGATGAACACAGGTATTTGCACCTGTTTGGTTAGTTTCTTTCCTCCAAATCTTTCTACGAAGTAAGTCGAAGCTGTTGTCCATGTCTACAATCTTGATTGATGGGTATCCCACCATCTAGCAACTTGTCCTGTAAAGGTTTCTACTAAGCTTTGTAGTCGGCCATGTTCACCTGTGTTTTTAGATCCTTGTTCTATATGCATAACTGGTGATTCCCTTTCTTTATACCTTGGGATCTGTCTGATACTTAAATTTGTTGGTTTTAAGGTAGGATATTCCCTGCTTTTATTCTAGAATATTTTTGGGATAATGGAGACTGAAAAACATTGTTGGATAGATTTTTTCTGTACTTCCTAAATGGTCCAACACCCTCTTGCTTGGGTCTCGTAGTTTTCGACTTCCCAATCATATAATTCTGCATCTGAATTGTATCCTACTAAATCTTGATTGCCTAAGTGAAGCTCGACATAGATATTCGGTTTTGTGTAGTCTTCATTATTTTTTATTTGATATAGTTGTCAGATGTCGACTTCTTCATCAATAGGTTCTATCCAAGGTTCTCCTTGGGATGGGTGGATAGGTACTATGAATCTCTCTATCCATTCCCTTTTAGTTTTATCATTTCTTTGTCTAGGGATATTGATGCTTTTATTTTTATTCCCCAAGGTTGACCTACTAAATCTAGGAAGGAACTGGATCCTTCCTTAGGGTCAATAATTTCAAAGTTGACTTTGGTCGATATTCCTTTTATTGTCATATCGACATTTCTCCAAACTCCAATGGGTTCGATCAGACCTTGGTCGGCTAACTTGAGGTTCATTACTGACTCATATAGTATAGGTCTACCCAACTATTCCCAAGTGTCATGAGTCATAATATTTACTTGTGAGCCGAAGTCGAGCACAACTTGTTGAACATGGTATCCTTCAATTTCTAGGTCGACAAGTGGGTCAGCATCACTCTTGTATTTTTGGTTTAGACTGCGTATTTTTTTGGTTTGTTTTTCTGTATTATTATTATGCTTCATATTATACAATAATTCAATGAATTGAGATACCGCTTTATCATCCTGTACTAAACGTATTAATTCTTTAATTGTGTTTTGTCGACTATCATCAGCTTCTTCCTATCTAGCAAATTCTTTAAATATATTCGTTGTGTCATTATATAATTGTTTTTTTTTAGTTGGGTTAGGATAATTGTTCTTTTATTTTATTTTACTTATACATGGATTATCATTCCCAATTTTTGTCCCTTGTCGGGTTACTATATGTAGGTTCTTCATATTGATTACATCATGTTTTTGAACACGCGACAAGACATTAACATTTTTCTTTTTATTGATTTTGTCAAGCATGGTAGGACAATCCTCTAGTGAGTTATCACCTACACCACAGCTCGTACAAAACATTAAATTGGTTCTATCCTTGTATGGGCAGTCTACATATCGATGACCTTCTTTACAGCATGTAAAGCATTGGATGGGTCAACGTGGTCGATTGTCGCAATTTCTAGAAAATCATTCTCGGCCTCCATATCCTCCACGATGGTTGTCTAACCAATGCTCATATCGACGGCCTTCATATATTTGATTATTTGGCTTGTTTTGATCATTGCTTCACTAGTTGTTATCATTGTTCTGCGCGACGCGTTCATCTGGTAGACTGCTTGGTAGTTTTGTCGATTCTTTAAATTTAAGTGGCAGTCAGTCGTTGTGTGACTTTTTACTTCACATATTGCACACCAAGATGCTTTGTTGTTTTTCATGTTATAAGAGAAATATTTCATTGTTTGGTCTCTATGTTCTTGGCAGATGTCACGGAAGCATTTTGTCTGAACAAATTGAATGTCCTATCGACTTATGTTTTGCCGATAGTTATCTTTAGTGTGTCCGGCCATTGAGCATTTTGTGCACTAGACATCCTGATTCTTGAGGTTTAGCTCTTTCAATGATTTCTGCATGATTTCTAGTTGTTCTTCTAGTCTAGTATCCATCGAATATGATAGGAAATATTTGTCCATTTCTACTTGTAGAGCTTTGGTAAGCACATCTTCATACATTTTAAATGTATCCAAGCTTATGTGCCACCGAATTTTATGTGATAGACCTGCAAGAAATCACTGAATTAATAGTTGTTCATCAATTACATAGTCTAGTTTGATGAGGAGGTCTTTCCATCATTTGTCATATTCGTGGATAGAATCTACGGACTTCTGAGATGTTGTTTTCATCTTTTTGTCTACCAGATGTTTTGCATCAGGAGTTTTAAAGAAAGAAAAGAATTGTGTTTTAATCTCCGCTTTAGATGCTTTAGGAGTTATCTCGATATAGGTCATGTACCATGTTAGTGCTCTTTTCCTCAAGGCATCGTCGAACTGTTCCATCTGTCGATCTTCAACTGTAACTTCATTTGCCTCCAATGTTGATTCACAGACGAACAAATGTTGTCTAGGATATTCATCACCCTTGTATAGAGGGATATGTGCTGATCCATGACACATGTCAGTATCACTATCATTGTCTCCTCCAGCAGGTGGCGGTGGTGGGGGCGGTGGTGGGGGTAGTGGGATGTTTTGTTTGTCTTGTTGTGCGGAGCTATTGTCAACAGAACTTTCATTCTCGTTGGTCGTTTTGTTTGTCATTTCTTCTCCAAAAATAAGTTGGTTCGATTCAAATTCTCCTGTCGATGTCCAACTGCACTAATTTTTCTGCAGTTTCGACTATTTTGTTTTTTACTAAGATGTGTTTGGAAGGGGGGGTGCTCCTTCATGTGTCAAGTAAAGTAAGTGGATACTTTGGTTGGAAGGGTATGCATGAAGTGTTTCCCAGTTTCCTTCCTCCAGTTGATGGATCACTAGATGATTATCATCGTTTACCTCATCGTCTAGTCAGCTCCATATACCAAACTCACCAGCTCTTAGTCGTAGGTCTTCTTCGACAATGGATTGTATCTTGGTACTCAGATTCATTGGAGACAGAGGTATTATCACCTAGGGGATTTCTATTTGGAGAGCTTCATGTTGCTCTATCCACAAGTCCTCTTCCATGGGTGATGCTAAGTTCATCCACGCCTTCTTCCTGTCGGTCATGAACTAAGTCTGGTGGATTTCTTTCCTAGTCTGTCACCCTAGTAGTCATTCCTCTTTGTAGTGTTATAACTCATTCTCTTCTCTCTTCCCTTATTTTTAGCCTCTTCTCTCTTTCTACTTCCTGTAAATCCATTGTATCTGTGTGTGTCACTATTTGTTCGATTTCCTTTTTAGGTTGACTTTTCATTACTGGTGATGGTATCTCCTTCAATCGACTAGATTCCTCTTCAATTTACCCTGACATATGACCAGTTACCCCCCCATATCCTACATGACTCTTTAGAAAGATCAAATAGTTCTGTTTACTTGCTTAGTATGATACTCCCACTCCCTTTTAGCAATGAATTTTTCCCACTTTTTATGTTTCTCCGCCCAGTTAGAATTTGGTGGCAGTTCGTGTAATGACGGACGAGGTTCTACAATACGACCCACTCCCTTTTCTATTAGGAATTTGAACAGCAAGGTCAGTAAGGAGCATAGGAACTGCTCGGTAAGGTCTATATAGAATCATCTATGAATGGTTTCAACCGAAGTTCTTTCTTCTTTGCCTTGCTCCTCGTAGAATTCATCTATGATCTTTACAAACCACTCTGATAGGTTTGTTCATCCCCCTCGAATCAGTTTCTTCATAATCTCTTAGTCCTTAGTTGCTTCTAGTTTTTTCAAAATCTGGGGTACCGATTCTACAAACTTCTCATGTGTTTCAGTGAATAATTTATCCTTCACTTGAGCAATGGTTAATCTGTTTCTCCTTGCGTAATTTTGCAAATAATTTTCTATCTTACGTGTTAGGATATTTAGACACTTAGGAGTTAGTTAAGATCAACTTGTGTAATATATCCATTAGGTAAAAGTGTGTTTCTTTAGTATGCATTAGTATGCATTTGTAATTATTCTAATCTGACGGTCATGATATGTTCTATACATAGAGTGATCCGACGGTTCAACTTCTCTTAGATCATACCTACCATTGATCCATGGCTTAGCACCGAATTGGTCTATGATCTCTATTTAAAGAGCATAGAGGATCCTTGGCTAGTTGATCAATTATAAGAAGCTCATGTAACTTTCTTTTTTTTGCATAATAAATTGGTCCAAGTAGCTATTTGGCTGGGGCCATGGACTGTTTCCATCTCGAGGGTTTTAACCACGTGACAAACATCAGTGTGTTGATCTGTGATTTGTTTGTGTGAAGTGGTATCTGAAGGTGTTCGGTCTTTTGGGAGTACCCTGTGTACCCGAACATGGTATCAGAGATTTTAGGAAGGGCCGCTTTTGGTTTTGATCAAGATCTGGAACCAGTGTTGCCGAAACTTTGAAAGGATTTCTAGTTTTGGATTTTTTGTACATTTGTGGCTTGTGGGAGCTATTCCATTGTCTCCGAAGTGCCGTTTCCATTGGGAAATAGTTTTGGTTCACCGAAAACTGTTTCCATTTGCTCCAGAAACACCCATTTCGACAAATCTAAAGGTATAATGTTACAGTGACGGATTTGTTTTTTTTTAAACTCTCATATTTTATCAGTTTATTATTAGATATTTTATGTTTTAGTCTTGGACTGTTGTTTTCGCTGACTGCATATGCTCTTTGCCATACACCTTGTGAAATCGCGGCGAATTAGAAACTGTAAGGGAGAGTTTTTTTTCTTGTCTTCTCGGCTACGTATGCTCTTTGCCGTGCACCTTGTGCGATCACGGCAAATCAGAAACGTCGAGAAAACTTGAAAACGTAGACTTTCCAGGTAAGCTAACCAAGATCTAACCCCATTGTGTGCAAAAATCTTTTTTGTTTTTGTTTTACGTTTTTTTTTGTGATTTGTAGGAAAAGAAAGCAAGCACGGAAAATGAGAGAGAAGAGTTAAAAAAAAAAAAAAAAAAAAACCCTTTCTCTTTAAGTGATTGTCAAAGGTTGATTTTGGGAAGAGGGGGCTTCTTTTTTTTTAGTTGGTCAAGTTAATATCTGCCACGTCACTATTGGGGACATCTTCAATATTTTCTTTGATCAAGCATAACTTCATCATCCAAAATCCGTTTTAAGTGCCCTTTTTTTTTAAACCGCACATTTTTTTGAGCTCTTTTCATCCAGACAATTAGTTTTTGTTATTTTAGCCATTATTTTATAGTATGGCCTCCCCTTGTGATATTATACGTACAAGTTCTAACTATTTCTCATGGAAATCTCGAATGGAAAATGTTCTCCGAAGTAGGGGACTTTTCAGGATAACCTTAGGGAAAGAAACAGAACCCACTAATGATGATAAGAAAATTAAATGGGCAAATAGATGTGATGAAGCTCATGCATTAATTGGGATGAAAATATCTATTTATTTGCGATTCCACATATCTAACATTGATGAACCTAATAAAGCTTGGGAAAAGTTGGAATCTGTGTTTAGTAAACACAATGAAATTCGGGGTCATCAACTCGAGAATGAGTTGATTTCCTTGAATCCAAATGATTTTTCATGCATTCAAGACTATTTATCTAAGTATAAAACTCTTAGACTCTTATGTGTAAAATGCAAGATTAAGAAAGAAGACAAACAATGTATTTATCATATTCTTTCCAAACTTGGACCTGGATATTATGTTTGTGTATCTACATTCTACTCCATGAAAGAATCCTTGACTGCAGCTAGCTATCAAGAGCCTATCCTTGAATCCTTTTGTGATTCCTTAATTAGAGAGCAAGATAAGCTCATTCATCTTGGAATAATTAACAATGCAGATACATCTGGGAAAGCCTTATTGTCCCAATAGAAAGAAAAGTCCAAGCCTCCCAAGAAACATAATTTTTGCAATAATAAGCCAAACAACAAGGGTCCCAAACCCTCTCAGTCAGCTCCTTCTTTAAAAAATGACAAAGAATCCAAGCAAAAAGGAAAGAAGACTGAGCGTCATTGCAATTTTTGTCGGAAAGATAATCATGATGAATCTAAGTGTTTTAAGAATATGGCAGGCTTGGAAGTAGCAATGAAGAAGCACCACATCAGCCTAGATTCGTCTTCATAATCTAACTCTCATGGACATGCACTTTGTGCTTCTAGTTACTCTTATACTGCATCTTCTTCTTCTACTTCAATTGAATGGCTCATTGATTCTGGAGCATCTTATCATATGGATAAGGATAAAGCCATGTATTCTACTATGCATGAATGTAACACCAAACAAATATTTGTTGGTGATGATAGATCTCTAAGCATTGTAGGATCTGGAACAATTCTAGTAGAAAATGGTCATTTCATTGATGTACTATGTGTTCCAAAAATTTCCTGCAATTTTTTTGTTAGTCTATCAAATTACTCATTTAGGTGAAGGTAAAATTGTGACGTTTCCACCTCACCAAGTTGTAATCAAGGATTTTAAAAATCCTCAAAATATCCTTTCTACTGGAACTATTGATGATATTACCAGGTTGTACAAATTTAACAACTTTGGGTCATCACCTTTTCCTTCAGTTTTTGTTGCTCATAGTGATAACTTGAGCAAACTTTGGCATGAGCGATTTGGTCACTTAAATTATCGCTCATTGCAACAACTATGTAAATACAATATGGTGAATGGTATTCCTCTGGTATCTTGCAAGGATGGTGTTTGTTTCAGTTGTGTACTCGAAAAGCATCATTGAGACAGTTTTGACAAACGTGCCTCTTGGCATGCCTTGATTCCCTTGGAGCTTGTGCATAGTGACTTGTGTGGCCCTCTTTCATCTACTTCCTTTTCTGGTTTCAAATATTTCTTAACTTTCATTGATGACTACACCAAACACACTTGGGTTTACTTCCTAAAACTTGAGAGCGAAGTATTTAACATGTTCTTAGCCTACAAGGCTCTTGTTGAAAAACAATCTGGTCATCAAATTATTAAGTTAAGATCTGACAATGGAGGAGAATATGTTAACAACAAGTTCACTACTTTCTGCATTGAACAAGGAATCCAACAACAGCACACTGTTCCATATACACCTCAACAAAATGGTGTAGCTGAACGGAAGAACTGCACTTTAAAAGAAATGGCAAATTGTATGATCCAATCTAAGGGACTAAGTCTTCAATATTGGGCTAAGGCCATAAATTGTGCAAATTACATAGCTAATCGCACACCCACTAAAGTTTTACAAGGTATAACACTGGAAGAAGCATGGAGTAAAATTAAGCCAGATGTAAGTCACTTTTGTGTGTTTGGTTGTGAAGCATGGGCTCACATTCCGGATGAAAAACAGAAAGCATTGCAGCCTAAAAGTGAAAAGTGCATATTTGTTGGATATTTCAAAGATGTAAAAGGTTATAGATTTCTTCATCCCCATTCACATGATATAATCATTAAAAGAGATGTTAAATTTGATGAAAATATCTTGGCCTGCAAGCCTAACTTGGCAGGTGTGCCATCTTTGGCCTGCGAGCCTAATTCGACGATTGTCCCTTCTTCTTCTTCTTCCAACTTCCTTGATAGGTTTCCAACTCCAGTTTTTGATGATGACAATGAGGATGAAAATCAACCTCCGCCTGCTCATGTTCCTCCAATTGCACCAACACCAATACTTCCTTGATGGGTCTGTTCAACATGTGAAGCAGCTGGTGATCTTGCCGGTGATCCTAGAGATCAACGTCGAACACGTTCTTAGTTTCAGCAAGCCTCTTCTCTTTTGGCTCAAGTTTCCGAGAATCATGATCAAGAAAATTTTGCTGAAGCTTCAGGAAATCCAGATTGGGATGCAGCTATGGATGAAGAATATCATTCCTTAATGGCGAACGATACTTGGGATCTTGTTCCTCTTCCAAAAGGAAGAAAACTTGTCAGATGTAAATGGATCTACAAAACTAAGTATGCATCAGATGGAAGTGTTGAAAGAATTAAGGAAAGGTTATTTTCCAAAGGTTTTTCCCAAGTTGAAGGGATTGACTACAATGACACCTTTTCCCCTGTATCAAAAATGAACTCCATCCGCCTTGTTCTTTCCCTTGCAGCCTTACATAACTAGGAAGTCCATCAAATGGATGTCAAGTCTGCCTTCTTACATGGTGATTTAAATGAATAAATTTACATGGAACAACCTCCTGGATATGTTCAGAATAACTCTAGCCTAGTTTGTCTCCTTAAGAGATCCCCATATGGCCTTAAGCAAGCTCCTAGAGCTTGGTATGCCAAAATGGATAGCTTTCTCTTTGACACTAGATTTTCTAGATTCCATTCTGACCCCAATGTATATACCAAGAAAGTAGGAAACCATCTCATCATACTTGTTCTTTATGTTGATGTTCTTATCCTTACTGGTAATGACCCTAACCTTATAACCCATGTGAAATCCAGTGTTAAGCAAAATTTTGAAATGTCAGACTTAGGACATTTGCATTATTTTCTTGGTCTCCAAGTATTGCAAACCAAAGAAGGAATCTTTCTTTCCCAGCCTAAGTATGCTTGTGACCTTCTTCGTCGCTTCCACATGGAAGATTGTAAACCAGCCCCTTCTCCCTTCCAGTATGGAGTCAAACTTTCTGCCACTTGTACTTCCCCTAAAGTAGATGCCACCTTGTATCATCAGCTTGTTGGTAGTATTTTATACTTGACTCATTCCCATCCTGGCCTTTCCTTTACCATTGGTCGTGTTTCCTGTTACATGCAAACTCCTCATGGAAGTCACTGGAAAGCATCAAAAAGAATACTTCGATATATTCGAGGTACAATTCAGTTTTGGATTCATTACAGTACAAGGATGAAACCTTTGTTGGTTGGTTTCACTAATTCAGATTGGGCCGGTGATCCTGATGATCGAAAGTCTACTGCAGGTTATGTTTTTAGTCTAGGATCTAGACCTGTCACTTGGAATTGTAAGAAACAACAAGCTATTGCTCTTTCTTCAGTATAAGAAAAATATCGAGCCGTAGTTAATGCCAGTCAGGAAGCTTTATGGCTTCGACAAATCCTTTCAATGTTTGGATTCGAGCAGCAGCAGCCTACTCCACTTTGGTGCGACAATCAAATTGCCATCAAGCTTGCCAAATATCTAGTTCTACATCAGTGCATCAAACACATTGAGCTACACATGCAGTCCATCAGAAATCTTGTTCATGATAGTGTTATTGAAGTTCTCTATTGCCCTAGAAATGATCAAGTTGCAGACATCTTCACCAAGTCTCTTACAGAAGCGAAGTTTTATAAACTTCAGTCTATGTTAGGAGTTCAGTAATGTGTCCTTAAGGGGGCATAGGCTCTAATGCCTCCTTCCTTCTCCTAAAAGTGTCACTTTTGTAAATCATTCAGTCCTATCCCAAGTTATTCTTAAGGGGGGTTGTTAGGATATTTAGACACTTAGGAGTTAGTTAAGATCAACTTGTGTAATATATATGTTAGGTAAAAGTGTGTTTCTTTAGTATGCATTAGTATGCATTTGTAAATATTCTAATCCAACAGTCACGATATGTTCTAGACATAGAGCGGTCTGATGGTTCAACTTCTCTTAGATCATACCTACCATTGATCCATGGCTTAACACCCGATTGGTCTATGATCTCTATTTAAAGAACATAGAGGGTCCTTGGCTAGTTGATCGATTATGAGAATCTCATGTAAATTTCTTTCTTTTGCATAATAAATTGCTCCAAGTAGCTATTTGGATGGGGCTATGGAATCTTTCCCTCTCGAGGGTTTTAACCACGTGACAAACATCAGTGTGTTGATCTGTGATCTGTTTGTGTGAAGCGGTATCTGAAGGTGTTCGGTCTTTTGGGAGTACCCTGTGTACCCGAACATTACGCTCCCACCAGTTCTTAATATCTCGTTCTGATATCATCTTCTTATAGTCATTACGTTCAGATATGTACTACCGACAATAAAACCATTGTTGTAATCTCATAGATCACAAAGGGTTACCAATAATACACATAGAATCATATAGACATAATAGATACAAGAGACAAGAACATAGATAAGGGAATAACAGATTATATTATAACATGAGGTTCAATACACACATAGAAGTAAACTAAGTTCTCATCTGGCTCAACGGCCTAATATATACGATTTAAAAATAGTTACATATAACTACATGTCAGTTTAGTCAGCCCACATGACATTATGCAGCCGACCTAATCTCCCATTAGTCGGCTATTTGACTAGTTGGCTCACCGACCAGCTCCTCCAACATGAATAGAGACTTTGAATTCAAACACATGGTCGAATCTTTCGATCAATGGTCATTGATGAAATCCCACTGTCAAGAGCAAGGAAACCTGCCATTGAGGCATGTGGGAATCAAGGTAACTAACTTGGTTTCTAAGTCTAATTTATGGATGATGTGTTGGTTTCAACAAAAATAGACTCATCAAATGAGGGCCATGATGATTCCCTCATCATCGACATGAAACATGGAACAAAACACTATGTTTAAGTGATGAAAATAACCATAGGAATGACTCATATATAAATGACTCCAAGGAAGGTAAGGAAACTATAGAGGTAGACTACAAAGGAGGTTTCCCTTAAACATTGAATGACATGACAAATGACTTGTTAGAATTAACTCACTGATGTAGAGACCAGATGTAATGCAAGGAAATGACAATGCATTCTTTGAATTGACTCAAAGAAGAAAAATGACTCACGAAAGTGAATCGACTCGTGGATAAGATGAATACCAAACTATTTGGAAAATAAAATGCAAATAGGTGCCATGTTCAAGGGTGGACTATGAGTTTCCATTAATGCAAATGAAATATTTTTTCCATTCCCTTAATTTCCCCATCGTGGAGGATGAGTACCTCTTTGCTTTTTAGCATGTTTTAAAAGGGTAACAAACGCTCAATGAACTCATCAAGTGATGAGTCAATTATCATATGTTTTATGAACCTGATAAAGGAGGGGTTCATTCTTAGAAAGGGTCCATTATTTGATTTTACAATTTCGATGAAAGTAAACTCAGTCGTCGTTTCATGTTTAGAGATTCTGAAATGACTAAGAAGTCTCCAGGGTGGAATTTTTCATAAATTTAGTCTCCGAGGCCCGAAAAAGTATAAACTAATTCGCAGGAGAACTCTTCTAGCTGTGATAAACTAGAGCATACCTTTTTCGTAAATGAGTCCAATAGATCCAAAAAGGGGGTTAAACTATCATTGACTAGACGATCATTCAAATACTTTTACAAGCGTGAAAACATCAAGCTCGATTGGCAATCTTTTCATGTTTAGGGAGCTTGAAAAGAGATTAAAGGTAACTCTATATGGGATTATTTTTTTCATAATCCATTTTTAACGGGTTTGAAAAAACATTAAAGGTATACTCAATACCTCTTCATTGAATGTTTAAAAAGCATGCCAAAGGCATAAAAGGTGCTCAGTGCTTTTTCAACTCGACCCGGAGTGTGAAAAAGACAACAAGAAACTCACTCATAGTCAAACAAGTCCAAAAATACCCCGAAATCTTCAAAAATGAGATTAGAACAAGTTTTCCATGAAAACCATAGGAAAACATATGGAAAGACCCTAAAAATTTAAATATTCCATGAATTATTTTTAATAAAAAATAAAAATAATGTATAAATAGTGGAATAGTAACAAATTTCTTACCGTTGTTCTTTTTACCATTATCATTGGGTAAAACTTGTGAAAGAAGGTGATTTTGTGGTGAAGATTCTGGGATTTGTAGGCCACCTCCGACTGAACCATCAGAACCAGGTAAAATCTAAGCCCTAGCCCTTCACTTTCATGGTCAATTTTTTTAAACTTGTTTTTTTATTGTTTTGAGATGATTTTCCCAAGAGATAGAGATTGTGCATGCCAACTCTTTTCTCCCTTTTGATGGGTGCACTAGTGCACCCCTCGAAAGGAGGAAAAGTGTCAAAAGAGGTCCATCTGATAGGAGGAAGAGAGTCATTGGTTTGTTCCCTTAGGAAAAGAGTGTCGACGACAAGGACATCTCAAAAAACCAAAAAACAAGTAATAATTTCTAGTTTCTCTCTTTGATTTGGAGTATAGCAGGAATATAATTGATATTCCATTGGTTTTTAATAGGAAATTGACTCCCAAAATGGTGATATGGAAAGAAAGAGAACATGATATTGAGGACCTTCAAGAAGAAAACAATCCCATAAATGTGAGGGATCTAAGAGAATGTGGACTCCTAAAATATTTCAAGGTTCTAGGGATGAGAGCATATATGTGATTACTAGAGTATCTGATTCATATGCGGGATCTTGAACAACAACAATTTCAGGTTGGGACCCATATATTGACCATAGATGTCGAGGACATCTATTTCTTGACTGTATTATCCCGATGGGGGAGTCCAGTGGTACTCACTGGTCCAAGAGGTGGTGATATGTCAGTAGAAGATCTCATTGATGATTATTGTGTGGTGGGGACTAGATCTGAGGGAGGTAGTATCCCCATCAAGCATATAGTATACCAACCTATGAGGACCATTTCCTACATGATAGAGAAGGTAGCAGGAAACAGGTCTACTCACCAGACCACTCATGCTCACATGTTGTATGTAATGGACAGCATGGCTCCAATCATATTAAACTGGAGCGAGGGGCTACTAGTTGGTCTCAAATATCAACTAACAAAGTGTTGTAGGGGGTAACTCAAATAGTTTGGATATGGGACAATAGTGGTTTCTTTCTTCCTTAAGAGAGTGCCACTGATGAGACCACATGTGCATTTGAGTAATCTATAATCTGATGATCCCAAGATGTTGAGCTGGGTCGAGGCCATGGCCTGAAATGGTGGTGATGGAGGCCCTAGAGTCGCATATGGGGTAGTCTTATTTCATTTTCTACAAGGTTAAATACTGATGGTTGAAGACTACGTGTACACTGGAGCAGAATTCATGGGTGACCCTTACCTCCCATTACCTGAGGGGGGTCAATGGGATGATCGAGGTAAGAAACATACCATTACACATGTTTTTGTTTTATATATTACATTTTTTTATTTTGAGTGATTGAGACATACAATATTGTTTGTGCAAATATAGGACCTTCCCGTCCAATGGGATCCTCACCCATAGAGAGGCAAGGAGTAGGGAGATATATAGCTATCAGAAATGTGGAGGTTGAAGAAGATATCCAAGACATATAGGATAACCTTCATCCACTGACTATGGGAATACTTGACATTTCGATAGATGATATTCCTAGGCACTACCAGCACCATACTGCAAGAGTATTTAGACCTTTTAGGAGGCTACTCTGTCAAGTAGCATGTGATGTGATGTGCTACCATGAGCATGGGGATTATCCCATAGTGGATTCTTCATTTTTGTATTGTATTTATACTGAAATATTTGAATCTTCAGTTTTTCCCCTTTTATATGTACTAGAGAATTGATGGTTCAATAATTTGGGTGACCTTAAATCTTATGGCTTCAGTTTTGTATCTCAACACCAGGTTATATATATATAAACTCTTTATTTACATATGTGTGTGTGATATGTTATGTGTATTAATGTTTACTTATGTACTTATGAAATCAATATTAAAATGAACTTCAAGTATGAGAAAGACACCAATCCAAGACAAAATTTGCTAATGAATCTACTATTGTATTCAAATGTCTTGAAATATGTTAGTAGGAAACCTATTCAAAAGACCTTTCCAAAATACGAACTCTTCAAAACATACAAAGAAGTAGGGGGTTCTAGATAGTGTAGACTTAGTTTAACTAATGTACAACTAACTATTAATCTAGGTAAACCCTAATATGACTGACATTGTTAGCTATAGCTTCAGTCAACAAACCAATCACTACATGATGTTCTACAAGATTGTTTGCCACGAGACCCAAACAAGTTCCTCCTGAGTTCACCAGATCAATGGTAGGAGACTAGAATACCCAGGTTGTTGATGAAATATTCAAGGTGTATCAATTAGCACCATCCACAAATACTGTAATAAGTGTTCATATGTTCATTTTAAACATAACACTACATAAGCAGGTTTGTTGAAGAGCCATCTTACATTCGCACTAAATCCACAAATACACACAACACTCTATAAACACTATATACATCAAACCTATGCTAGATGACCTAGGCATCGTATTTTTTGAGGTAGAGCACATTATGAGGTTCTTTCAGGGATATCCCATCATAATATATCAACTCAAAATCCCCTTTCTCTAAGACACGACTAACAATGTAAGGCCCATGCCACAAGGATTTCAACTTTTTGACTCACAACTTTTCATGTTTCTGGTCATAAGTAAAGACCAAGTCACCTTCCTTGAAGATGCAAGGTTGAACAGATCTGTCATATTGGGATTTAATCCAACATTTATGCACATCATTTCCTAAGGTAGCATCTTCACGAGTCTCATCGAACTTGTTTAATATAAGAACTGCTCTTCTTCCGAAGTGGTGTTGGGTAGAAATTATATGATCAATTTAAAATAAGGGATTTCACATTCTATAGGGAGAGTGGCCTCCAACCCATAAACCAATCAAAATGGTGTGAAGCTAGTGAATTTCTTAATGGTGGTCCTATAGGCCCATAATGCAGAGAATAGTTGTAAATGTCAGTTGGATTTGGTTCGTCCTACCATCCGTTGAAGCATATTTTTTACCACTTTATTGATTGCTTCAACCTGGCCATTGGCCTGCAGGT
This sequence comes from Pseudotsuga menziesii, assembly GCA_001517045.1. Lineage (NCBI taxonomy): Eukaryota > Viridiplantae > Streptophyta > Pinopsida > Pinales > Pinaceae > Pseudotsuga > Pseudotsuga menziesii. Next base: position 331,042 of record LPNX010995231.1, on the reverse strand, counting down.
ATTAGGACCTGGACTTGTTTTGGTGGAAGCCTAGATTAGCACTCAATTCCAACATCATCTTATTCTAATAGTGTGAACCATGAACAGTCATAATGGCCCGAGGAACTCCGAGTCTAGCAATAACATGGTTGAAAAGAAATAGGGAAGAAATTTTTCCATATTTGGCACATGTTGGCATAGACTCAACCCATTTAGTAAAATAATCGATGAATAAAATGATGTAACCATGCCCCCTGGCTGAGGTAGGCTTATAGTGCACAAAATTGATGCCCCATTTCTCAAATGGACCAACAACTATGGTGGGATGTAACGGAGCAAGGTGGGTGCACTTTTTTGATGTGAAAATATAACAAGGCGCGCATTTCTTTACGTCCTACATACAATCTTTGAATATTGAAGGAAAAAAGTACCCAGCACATAGGATTCTTTGGGCAGTATCCATCCTAGAAAGATGACCACCACAAGCTCTAGAGTGACAGTTATTTAAAACTAATCCAGCCTCCTCATGAGTTAAGCAATGGCGCAAAATTGCATCAACACCATGATGGTACAATGTATTATTAATGATAAGGTAGTACTTAGCATGATGACAAATACGATGATGTTTGTCTCAGGTTGAATTGGGATAGAAGCATTGCATCTGTGGATAAAGAATCAAGTCTCCATACCATTGGTCAAACGTACTAATGAGGAATAGTGATTCATTTGGAAATGAATCAAAGGGTTTTGTTCCTCAGTAATATGGGGAAGGTCACACATAAGCTCCATGAAGATGAGAGAATTCTTAGAACTGGATTTTGCAAATTCTATCTCAAATTACTGGAGGATGACAATCCAGCGAGATTATTTCCCCCCAAGCACCTAATGATCCAAGATGTAATACATGGAGTTGGAATCTGCATATATCATGGTTGTTCGGAGCAAGATGTAATGACAAAATTCTTGGACTGCGATGACCATGGCCAAAGATAATTTATCCACATGTGAGTACTGGGTTTTAGAGTCCAGAAGACTCTTACGAAGGTAGTAGATCAAATGTTCATGATCGTGCTCATCCGTTTGAACCAAAACCATGCTAATGGTGGATAGGGATGCAGCCACATAAACGGAGTAGTCCTTGGTATAATTGGGTGGTTGCAGGATAGGCGCATGTGTAATGGCATGTTTGAGAGTATTGAATGCATGTTGCGTCAGGTCATACCAAACAAAGGGGGTATCCTTCTTTAATAAATGCATGAAACCATGGATTTTATCGGCATAGATATAGATGAATCGACGTAAAAAAATTTCTTTCCCTTATAAAATTTGGAGATTTATAATAGATGTAGGGTGCGTAAGGCCAATATGGCTTCAATTTTCAGAGGGTCTATATGGATTCCATCCTTGGACATGATGAAACCAACTAGCCTACTAGTATTGACACATAAAACACACTTATGTGGATTCAACTATATGTTGTAGTGGCAGCATCTAATAAAAATGACTCTCATATGATCAGCATGGTGATCTTGCTGCTGTGAATGAGAAGGAAAGTCGTCAAGGTATGGTTCGACGATGTGCTTTGTGTCATGGTGTTGGGACGTGTACCCTAAGGATTATTAGTTTTGGTAACTCCGTGGTTGTTTGTAAGCGGAGTTATGGGTCAAAATAGTCTTAGGGGTGTCGGGGTAAGTCAAAACCCCTTTTTGTAATAAACCCATGGTTTAAATCCAGGGTTTAGGGTTTTGGGTGCCCATGGTTTGAAGCCATGGTTTTGTAATAACATGATGTATAAATAGGCATTTTTGTAAATAAGAAAGGTTAGGTTTTATGATGTAAGAAACATTAAGGCAAGTAAAGGCTGATTTGGTAAGAAAAGGTTAAGTCCCAGCTGTGTGCGTGGATGACCTCTGCAGCTGTGTGCGCAGAGGCCTGCTGCTGTGTGCGCGGCTGTTAAGGACTGAAGGGATCTGCAGCTAAGTGCACAGATCAAACTGTGGTTTTGTAGCAAGTTGAATAAAACACAGTTTATGGACGTAGCCCCTACACTGGGGGTGAACCACGTTATATTTGGTGTTGTGGTTTCTTGTGTTGTTTCTGTTTCTGTTGTATTTTATGCATTAATAACTATATACATTTGATAACTTAGATCACTACTAATAACAAGCTTCGCTGTGAATTCCCTGTAGTGGGTTAAGCAAGTCACGGTTGTTTATCTATCTGCGAAGTTGTATGAAAGTGAATGACACAGCTGTGTAATTATTGATTAATAAGTTAGTAAATGCTAAGGTATAGTAATATCCCTCTCTGCTTGCAGAAACCTGATTCTGCGGCACCCCATTGCTGTTTCGGGTGAGACTGCAACCTGTGCGCAGGTTGTTGCTGAAAGGGCCGACACAGTGGGTCTTTTGTTGGTGCGACATAAAAGGATTAAACCCGGGTCTGCCCTATTTCCCAACAAATTGGTTCCGTTGCCAGTTGAACTCAGTATCTGCTCAAGAGGGGTTTACGTCATACCTCGAGGGCTATGTTCTGGAGGCCCTCTGTGATGGAAATCAGTGATTGGTTTGCTGAGACTTATCTGCACTTCGCGCAACAAGAGAACACAAATTCGCGTTGTAGCGCACGTGACTTTTTACAAAGGTATGTTTTTTGTGATGCTTATGAAATTTTTTTTAGTAGTATCCACATAGAGTTGCACCAGTGGTTGTCTAGGTTAACAGAAGGAAGGACGAACTGCCAAGCTCGACGGGTTCCCACGTGGACCCCCACAAGGGTCAATCTTGTGCAACACGTGAACAACGAGGTATCCCGCGCTGTTGATTTATGGACGACGCGCACATTGGAAGCTTTCGTAACAGAGTTTGCCATTAACACAAGTACCTCCTTTAGCGAAGCTGAACGACAGTTCTTCAAAGGTCCCTGTGGTATGTTTTTGAATTCATTAAGCTTGCGGGTTAAAATACTATTGGCTGAAAAGGGTATATTGTGGTTTGAATCAGACTGCTAGCTTTGTAGTACTAACATATGTTTGCAAGTGATAACACCTTCGACAAGCAAAGTGGTTTGCTGCGAAGTGGAAAAAGGTACAAAAGATATTTTGACTCCTATTCCTTAGGTCAGGATATCGCATCTTCCTCTATGAATTCTGAAGAGTCAGGCTCTAAGGAAATCCCTTCGCTTGGAAACCCCCCTGCCACCCCGCAGCGACGCCCTGTTACCCCTGAAAGTCTGTCGCAGTCTGCCAGTCAACCAAGTACGAGTATTCCGGCCACACGTCAATCTGCCTTTGTAAATCCCCCTCCCTCGACATCCTGTCCCCCTCCCAACCCTCCCAGAACCGCCATGGCCCACCTAGATGATGATATTAAGCTCCCCATCTTCAAAGGCACGGGATCAAAGGACCCCGAACAGTTCTGGTTTTTATGTGAAGCAGTATGGAATGCGAAGAAAATTGTAGACCCAGATGTGTGAGCCGCGCAGCTCATTACTTCTTTCCTGGACCGAGATTTGACCTGGTTCATGAAATTCTCCAGTACTCAGAACCCTACTTTAGATGAGATTAAGGCAGCCCTCATCAAAGAATTTAAGAAGCCTAAATCAAAATCGCAGAGCATCACTGAGCTCAAAGAGATTCAACAGCGGCGTGGTGAATCCGTGTGGGACTTTGACCAGAGATTCAAAGTTCTACTAGACCAAGTCCGCTTTACCATTAGTCCTGCGCAGCACAAGGAATGGTTTATCGCAGCATTATTACCCCATATCTGCACTCCGCTCATGCAACAGAAGGTTGCTGATCAGCAAGAAGCTCTGGAAATTGCAATGAAGTTAGAAACCGCCCCCATCGGAGATGATTCTAGTCTTGCTCAAATCCAAGCGTAGCTAGCATCCATGGCCCTGGAGCTCCGCGATATGAAGAAGGATAAAACCAATCGAGAGGAGTTCTGGTGTACGCACTGCCGGACTGAAGGTCACGATAGAGACCAGTGCCTTGGGGTCCAACCCTACTCCAATACGGGTGCGCCCAACCAATTCAAACTCAGTGTTCTTGTAATGTCCCCGGTTTTGACCCCGTTCACATGATGTATATATTGTAATTAATCGTGGTGAGGAGCTCAAGGAAAAAGCCCCACCGTCGATTTAGTTGTGTATGTTTCGTCAATGGGGATAATTGCCGATGGTATGTCGTGCTATCCGACACATTTTAATGTGGCATCATGTAAACACGCACATCAAATAAACTAAAACCACAACCAGCTAGGGCAGTGCAACGTTGAATGAAAAGGGCATGGTTCCAAAGGATAAGGGGTGGGGGATGTCAAACCTTGGTTATGGGGGAAAAACCCATGTTTGCCACCTTTCTTGTCTTACCCAACCTCTCCAACCTCTTCAATGTCTTGACTTTGTTAGTTGGGGGCAGTTATTGCATGAGGAAATGTGGGCATGGAAAAACGTGGGTTTGGCAGGCTACTGTCAGTTTTGACAGTATGCATGCCCAGCAGAGAAGTCTCATTTCCCTCACGCTAGTCTTCATTCTCCCCATGGTCGGTTTCTCTCATGCCTGGTTAGTTCTTCCTCACGCGCAGGCTGGGATTGTACGTTTTGTTCCTCCTCGCACACTGGTCGCGGCTCTTCTTTGGTTGGTGCATGCAGCAAGAATGTAGAACGGCCTCAAGGGCCCAAATTCTCTTGGTATGTGCCCAGACTGTGGTTTTTAATCCATGATTTCTGCTTGCTGTTGATTTTCACCCACGATTTGGGTCTGCTGTCATTTCTTCCATGACTGTTGGATGCTGTCGAAGTCGTTTTCATGTTGTGAGCCATGCTCACTGATTTCGTTTTGGGACTGTGGTCTTCCTTACGTTTTGTTGGCAGTGGTGCTCAATTTCATTTTGGGCCACTGTGGATTTCCAGCCCGCTGGTTGAATTTCCCTCTGTCCACGCTGAGAGCTAGCCTCTCCTCCGTTGTGGACTGTGTGATGTTGCCCAGCCGTTCCATTGAGGAATTGTGAGTGCTGTTGGCTGAATTTCCCTGTTTGGAATCGTGGAATGCTGTTATCATTTCATTGTGCGTTGTGGCTGCTGAGGTACCCCGTTTTGGGTTGGAGCTGAGTTGTTTTGGCCATGTTAGGGCCAAAACCAACTCTAAGTTGCCTTCTAGGCTGGAGCTGTGTCTCACCTTTGGTGTGGGGATCATCCCTGGTTGTTGGCTTCTTCACAGGGCTGTGAAGGGTTTGTTTTGCTGCTGGTATGCAGTGGTTGTCCCCTTGGGATGTGCTGGCTTGGCTGCTGTTGAAGGCCTGTTAAACCCAGCAGTGTTTGGTTTGGCTGATTGTGTCCCTCGGCTATGTGTAATCTTGTAATGACCCTTATCCTGGAGGAATCATGCCCAGCTCGGGGGTGGCAGCGTTGCTGAGAGATTGATGAGCACGCTGGCCTATGGTTGGGTGGAAGGTTTCAGTGACGTAGCTGGTTGCGGGCAATTTCTTCATCGAAAGATAAGTGCTGCTGTTTCTTCTCCTCTGCAATTTATATACTGTGTTATGTGAAATGATGAACATGATCAGTGCTGGAATGTATGTTTGCTTCCGCTGTATGATCAAAGAATAACGCATCTGTGTATGCTTAATTCCAGCATTGATTTCATTTGATTATGTTCATGGGCTGTTTTCCCAGCTGTGTTGATGTGTTGGTCGCGTCCTCTTTGCCGGTCTGAGGGATGGGGACGTGACAGAGTGGTATCAGAGCTCTGAGTTGCAGCAATGGGCCTCTATGGGCCATAAGGAGTGCAGTGACAGAGGCAGGGTTGCCTTCAGCAAACAGAAATTTGATGGCAACAAGTTTCAAAAATCGCCTAAGTATTGAACAATGTTTCGTCGGAGCACTAAGTAGAAGGACTTCCGCTGTGGCGGAAGGATTCGACGTTTGACAGCCCGCAGTTGCGGCTGTGAAAATGGTTAGACCGCCGACGCAGCAAGGGGTTCGATTGCCGATAGTGTAGAAGAAAAATGAACGCGGAAATTTTTGTAAGGGTTAAACGGCCAAATCGGAAGGTTTCATGAAGTTCCTGTCCGACCGTTGTGGAAGGATTGGAGAAGTGGACTTCCGCTGTTGCGGAAGGGTGGGTGAAGTCCCTCATCTGCCATTGCGGAAGGGTTCTCAAAGTGGAACTTTCGCCATTTCGGGCGGCAAAGAGATCCCACAGCCGATCGTAAAGACCTCCGATCGCTAACACGTTAAGGGGGAAAAGGCCAAGAAATTGGTTTAAGTGTGAGCAGTCGGACCACTGGAGGAAGTGGAATTCCACCGTTGCGGATGAGCTGGAGAAGTTTCTATTCGTCGTTGCAGGAGGTTTCATGATCTTCTCGTCCGCCGTTGCGGGTGAATGGCTGAAGTCTCCCATCCGACTGTTGCGGAAGGGTTCACGGAGTTAACCTCCGTCGTTGCGGGTGAGACAACGATCTTTCCATCTGCCGTTGCGGATGGCGGAGCGATCTCGCATCCGACTCGATATCCGTCCGATCGCCGACGCCGCAGAAGGATTTCAAAATCTGGCTAAGTATGGAATGGTCGGGCCATTGGAGGAAGTGAAATTCCACCGTTGCGGAAGGATTGGTAAAGTCTTCTGTCCGCCATTGCGGATGGCGAAGTGGTCCTGCGTCCGATCCAAGAGTCATCCGATTGCTGACGAAGAAGAAATTTTGGAAAATTGAAAATTTTCCTAAGTGTCGGAACGATCGGAATGGAGAATGGTTCGACGTCCGATGTTCTAAGAGTTGACCGACGCCCGATGTTTCGAGAGTCAGCCGACGTCTAACGTTGCAAGCGTCAAAGCAGATGAGCCGGCGAAGCGGGCGTTTGCTGTTGCGGACGAGTTGGTGGAGTTCTCCATCCGACGTTGCGGCTGCAGAAAGGTTTCGGTCGTCGATTCTACAGAAGAAGGAAGGGTCCGGGAGAGCCGTCATTGCGGAAGCGAAAGACATCCGACTTCCGATCCAAGATTCAACCAACGCCCGATGTGGAAATTTCGTCCAAGGAAGAGCGGACGTCGGAAGGGTTGGAACTTCCAGGGAGCCGCCGTTGCGGAAGGATAGAGTTTCCGGGGAGCCGATTCTGCGGAAGATAGAATGGTCCAGGAGCCGATTTGGTGGAGGAAAGAATGGGAAAGGAGCCGACGTTGCGGCTGGGAGATTGATTTGGGAGCCGACGTTGTGGCTGGGAGATTGATTTGGATGCCGATTCAGCGGCTGCGAGATTGGTTCCAGGAGCCGATTTCAACTGTTCTCAAAGGGATTTTTCAGCTGTTTTCAGAGGGAATTTCAGGGCTGAAAAAAGGGAAAAATGGCAGCGAGCTAATGCACCAGATTGCGCAAAAATCATAGTTTTACAACAACAACAAAAACGAGGGCGCTGCCCTCGACCCGCCCTGCAGTGGCGCAGGGAAGCCACAAGGGGGCAAGCCCCCTTGACCCCCGTCGTCCCTTGAGACAGTCGTTCTTGTGGAAGGAAAATCCTGTGTTTTGGGCAAGAGTTTGAATCAGAGGGATTTCACAAAAGACAAAGGGGTTGCCGAAAATGCAGCTGCCAAAATGGCTCTGAGATCATTGGAAGAATGTGAAAATTCCACATTGCAGTGGTGTAATGAAAATGCAAGATGTGCTGAAAGTCTTCATTCTTCGAAGCGGTGTGGTTTTCGCATCCGAGGTCAGAATAATGCATGTGAATAGGCGTTGGAAAGCTTATCCAGTAGGGAGCAAGTATAAGTGACCAGAATCTAAGCATGGAGTAGAAAAGTGCTAAGGATGGCCGTAGTTGTCAATGGACAAATCTGGACAGTTGCATGCCCAGGGGCAGCAAGGACTATGAAGTCAACCAGCTGCTGTGTGGAAGAGGAATTCCATGAGAAGATGAAAGGATTGAAAAAGGAAGTTTTCCTTAAAACCCTATCCTGCTAACTTTAACTACATTTCCTAAGTTTATGCTTGAAATGCATGAGGATATGCATTGCATGCATAGGATATTGCATGATTAAGTAAGAATATTGAGAATTATATGTTCTGTATGAACCACTAATGATAATCATTGCTTTGATGTTGGCATTGGTGGACAAACCAACGATGACATGGACCCAGATGAATATGTTGCAGAAGCTGATGAATGAGACCAGCAACCCTATGGAGAGGGGATAAGGCAACGAGTCCATAACAAAATTTGGTGAGCAAATGTGACAATCTCCTGCAAAGGACCAACCAAATTGGTCATGTCAAGGGTGTAAGTACAACCCATGTAGGTAAGAGTTGCTATGACAAATTCCATGGATTGGTTCAGGTAAGAGACCTTATACCATATGAATATTGGAATGTAGAAAGGTGTCATGCCTATACATGTTAATGATATTGATGCATCCTATATGAGGTAGTCATGGTTAGGCCATGGTATGATTGAATGCATAGTATTCCTAAACCAATGCAAGGTAGCATTGAATGGACATGCATTAAGAAGATTTTATGAATCTTGTTGTTATGCATTGAATGTATGCCTATGAAGGGTGTGAATGACTGATTGCATAAGTAAAGGTGCAATGTTATGATGCATAGCATGAATGCATGTGATATTATGGATGACTAATGGCTGAAATGATGAATTACTGATAATTCTGGAACTGTTTCGAAGGCTGTTATGAATGCAGGATAGTCATGATCAATTGGCTGCCAGAAATGCTCTATTGAAGAGCAAGGTAGTATGAATGATACGCTTGTGAAGTAAGGGTATCTAAACCTTCATTTTATATGATATGATTGCATGAATTAAATGAGCTTTGAGAACACTAATGTGACTAACCTTTGAAGTATTTAAATTTTATAAATTCTGAAAATGCTTCGGTGATGGTTGTAGCAATAAGATAGTATATGCATCCATACTTACCAATTGTTTGGTTGATGGAAGCTCATGTTTCAGGTAGATTATTTTGAGAATGGAATTGAGAGGTAAGACCCTGACCAATGCTGGAATCTTCCATGTAAAAGAGCTTGTTAAGTTTGAATTGTGAATTTCAAATATTGCTGACAACTACTAGTCACTATTGGCTCGTATAAGCTTGTGTTTGGTTGTTGAAGCTTATGTTTCAGGTAGATTATTTTAAGAACGGCATTGAGAGGTAAGGTCCTGACCAATGCCTGAATCTACCATATGATGTGCATAATAGGTTGTTAGGATTCGAATTGTGAATTTCGGATTTGAGAAATTGCTGACAACCACTAGCCATTGTTGGCTCGCATAAGCTTGTGTTTGGTTGTTTGAAGCTTATATTTCAGGAAGATTATTCCGAGAATGACATTGAGAGGTAATACCCTGACCAATGCTGGAATATACCGTGTAAAAGAGCTTGTTATATTTGCGTTATGAATTTCAAATTTAAGAAAATGCTGACCACTTATAGTCACCATTGGCTTGCACAAGATTGTGTTTGGTTGGTTGAAATTCATGTTTCAGGTAGATTCTTTCAAACATGACAGTGACAGGTAAGTCCCTGATCACTGCCAAAATCTACCATTTATGAGAAGAAGCCTCATGGTTGTGAAAATAAGTTGGTACAGGTTGTTAAATTCGAATTGTGGATTTCGGATTTAAGAGGTACTAACGGCTACTAATCATTGTTGGCTTGTGTGAGATTGTGTCACGAGGGACACATGGTAAGTGGGTATTCATGTTATGATAGTAAGCATAAAATTGTAATGGGCATAGTAGTGCTGCTTACAAGAAACCCACAATTGAGCAAGTCAATTTCTGTGGTAGATAGAATCGCAAATTCTTATTGAATTCGATTGCTAATGTCATTGCTTGGTTACAGAACGATCAATTTGGATTGTAGTATCAGGTAATGATTGAATGTTTGGCTATTTGATGAATGTGTCAGGAGTACACACTGCAGGAAGATCATGTGTGATGACCTGCAAGAGCCAAGCTTCATGGGAAGGTTTTCCCTTATCTTGGAAATGGGGTTCGGGTGAAACTCCATTAGACATTTTGAGAATGTCTCATCTGCACTGCATGTTTGGTAATAACATGAGTGAGATGGTATGGGTTATGTCGGTGAAGACATGTGTGGATATGAAACGTAAACAGGAAACAGGGATGGGACCTTATTTTTCTTAAACCTGGTGATTGGAAACCACACAGACAGAGCTAGAGGGCTGGCTTTCTTCTCCACAACCCCGGGATAGCACTAGAAGGGAATGCAGGGCCTGAGGGACTGTGTAGCAGAGAAGGGACTGATTCCTTGTGCTGGGTGTGTGTGTGGGTGTTATAGAATTCAGGCTATTTCTGGTGTAGGTGTTCCTAGCTCTGCAGCGAGCTCACCAGCTTAGCATTCAGCTTCTCCCAACTCCTTGACGGTGCCTGACAGACACAAAGGCATACTACAACGGAAAATGGATAAGTGTTCTGTAACCCTTGCTATGAATATGCATGTTTAATTATTAAATTCCATATGCAGAACATGTTTTGATTTATTTCCATGATGACCGATTGCTTGAGTATGCATAGGGCCTACATGGCACACACCGGAAGAGAGTGCACACTTTTTCGATGTCGAGTCATGAAAGGGTTTTCAATATTGATTACACTTTGGGGAGTGGACGCACTCCTGGTGTCTCAATACTTGATAGTGAATGATATGAAATGTGATTACAGTTTTAGAGCAATAATGCTGATGAGTTTGCTTGTATTGCTTGTGTTGCTTGTGTTGACAGGCTAAAGGTAAAGGTAAATGGTTGATATAAGTCTATGTTGGTATAAGTGCATGTTGATATAAGTGTATGTTGGTATAAGTGTATGTCGATATAAGTGTATGTTGGTATAAGTGTATGGCGATATAAGTGTATGTGTCATTGTTGACTGCTGGTTGTCCCCTTGGGTATGTGCTGGCTTGGCTGCTGTTGAAGGCCTGTTAAACCCAGCATTGTTTGGTTTGGCTGATTGTGTCCCTCGGCTATGTGTAAGCTTGTAATGACCCTTATCCTGGAGTAATCATGCCCAGCTCGGGGGTGGCAGCGTTGCTGAGAGATTGATGAGCACGCTGGCCTATGGTTGGGTGGAACGTTGCAGTGACGTAGCTGGTTGTGGGCAAGTTCTTCATCGAAAGATAAGTGCTGCTGTTTCTTCTCCTCTGCAATTTATATACTGTGTTATGTGAAATGATGAACATGATCAGTGCTGGAATGTATGTTTGCTTCCGCTGTACGATCGAAGAATAACGCATCTCTGTATGCTTAATTCCAGCGCTGATTTCATTTGATTATGTTCATGGGCTGTTTGCCCGGCTGTGTTGATGTGTTGGTCGCGTCCTCTTCGCCGGTCTGAGGGATGGGGACGTGACAGTTCTATATTGTGAGATTTGTCGAACCACTGGCCAACATCACCCTGAAAACTATAATCTTCTTCAGTGATATGTTCAAGTTCCCAAGAACCCCTACTGCAAGTTCTGTAAGTCATTAGGGCATAATGAAGAAGAGTGTCATAGCTATGACCTCATGCGAGAGCGCATCTCTGACGTCTACCGAGTGCAAAATGAAGTCCATAATAATGACGGCTATGGTTACTGCGGCGGTGCCTCTGGAAGAGGTGCCTTTGGAGGTCACGGCCGTGGTGGTCTAACCGGGAGAGGTCGAGGACAGGTGGTGTGTTACAATTGTAACCAAGCTAGCCATTTGGCTCGTGACTGTCAGAACCCCACCACAACCTGTCGATATTGCCGCGCATTCGACCACGTGATTGAACAGTATCCCCAGCTCCTAGAAAAGATTCAGGAAAACAACAGTGGCCCTACCCAGACTATTTAGTTGATTTCAGTTGAGCAGAGACCGACTGCAGCCCTCAATGTGGTCACCCGGAGTGGCGCTAGGACGCAAATTCAGCATTCACAGAAACAACCTGCTGAGGTGTGTGCGCGTAAGGCCTCTATGAAAGTCCCAGCACTTAATATGGCGCAAGACCAAGCACTAGTCAAGGCGGCTCCGTGCGATATTGTTGACCCTCGCACACCTGCTGTACCTGCACAGCAACCTCAAGAGGCCTCGCAGTCGCAGGAGGATTCGCCGGATAAAGTAAGAACACTCTCCTCCTTTTTACAGAGTTGTATGAAACTCTTGAGGAATCAAAATGCTTTAAAAGAGATGCAAAAAGTTCTTGTTGTCACAGACCCTTAGAGAGGAGTTGACCAGGAGAAAACTGTTAGTTGTGTCTGAAGAACGGGGAGGGAAATGAGATTGAATGTTCAGATAGGGGAATATGATATGACTGATGTCATCTTGGATCTTGGATAATAAGTTAATGTCCTACCCAAGCAGACTTGGGGACAAATGGGAAAACCTTCCCTGGATTGGTCACCTATACAATTGAGATTAGCTAACCAGCAAAAGATTGTGCCCCTAGGGAGACTTCTTAGTGTTCCCATAGATCTTGATGGGGTAAGCACTCTAGCAGATTTTGAAGTTATCAAGATCATTGATGACAGCAACCCTTATCTAGCCTTGTTGGGAATCGAGTGGGCCATGGAAAATGCTGCAATCATCAACCTTAGGAGGAGACAGATGACCTTCGAAGGAAATGGTCTATGTGTTATCATACCCCTCGACCCATCCCAAGGAGAACGATATACAGAACCAATCAGAGATGAAGGGGAGCAAGATACTCTAGACTACATCTACAACATTACAGCCCAGGAAGCAGATTATGTCGAGCCTGATGCCGACGGCGTACTAGATTGGCAATGTGATAGCTCCTGCATGTCTGATTCAGACGATGGTCTAGAGAATTGGCAGAATCGATTGTACGAGCTACATGGCCATAGGTGCGCGCAACTCACCAAGTCTCTTAGATACCTTAGTGCGTATCCCAGAGAGTTTCCTACCTATGTTGGGTTAACCGACCCTGGAGAATTTATTGTACAAGCAACCCCGTCCCAGAGAATGCAGACTTTGGAGATAGCATTAGGGGCTACAGCCGCAGGGCAGAATGATAACAACAAGACTACTCCACGTTGGGCAGCTAGCCAGAAATTTCTGCGCCTCAGCTTCATAGCCCAAGTCCAAGCAGCACGACATAAGTTCATTGGGCCAAATAACCCTCAGACACATTTGAGGCACAGTTATGCAGCATGGGACACCATCCCTCGCGAAGAGCGGGTGCATAAGTTCGTACACACCTTGGAACCTCTAGCACAAAATTGGTATATGGAGGTTGCGCTCCAACATGGAATTGAATACCAAACTAAGGGGCAGAACTAAGAAGCCAGCACATCACACATAACAGTCCTGTCGCCGGCATTCCCAGGACGGGTTGCAGGGAAATACTGTGCCGAGGATGCTGGTTGTCACAAAGCTCACACCCAGATTCTGTCAAAGTCCACAAATGCAGCGAGGCTTAACATCTGACCATTGGGAAGCAGCCAATTTGGCGGCGGTAGTGTTTTAATTGCCTTAAATACCTGTACTACGGCCAGTATCTGAAATCGAGCTCCACTCGGACAAGATTTTTGTCAGATTTGGTGCCTTCAATGTACCATCCTGCCCGATTTGATTGATGGGGCGTATAAGAAGATGCCTAAGTTAGGGAAAATTGCATTATGCACTTCTTCAAGATTTCTGAGTGAAGCTATGACAACAGAACGAGAGATTGATGATTTGGTCAGAGAATTCGAGCAAGAGGGTCTGATAAGCTGCTCTAATCGGCCGCCTACCCTTGCCCCCTATGAAGAATCTCCCCCAGCACCACCATGGCTGATGCAGACACAGTCTGCCTAGAAAAATATCAGAACTGAAGTTTTCTCCAAGTGAAACCAAGACCGGCAGAGGCAAATAGGGAAAACACCAGCAGATCATCCTATGGATCCCACCGGTTTAGAACAAGTCCCGACTAGGGGTAGGGAGAATATTGCACCACCACGGCCACCATATCTACAAACTATTTGCCCAGGTGCCACATTACCCCATCGAACAAAGCAGTTCACGTTAACCACACCCTCGCTGCCACAAGGAGTTCAGCTGATCGGAAGCATGACAGGGAAGATCGATCGGCTCAAGTACAGTGATCATGACACAAATGACCATGGCAAGTTTCCACAGTTTGAACTAGCAGAATACTTGCAGTGCGTCAAGTACCTAGATCATAAGGTCACCCTACTGGAAGTGCAAACATGGGCTGCAGGCCTGGACAAAGCTGGCCTACTCAAGATGCTTGATATTCCCCATTTCGGTCATGGCATACATGTGACCGTAGTGACCAAACAGTTTCTAGCGTTAGTGCATGACGACTATTTATGGATAGGGGACCAGCAAATTCCTATTGACGCCGCACTCATCCATAGGATTACCGGTTTACCAATGGCAGGACCTAATTCAGGAACTGAATTCCCGTCCAAACATGACGATACAAATCTCACGCAAACTATGAAAGAGCGTTTTGGTCTGACAAAGGGGAAATGGGGATATCACACTTCCGCAATCCAGGAATAGCCCACTCACATTGTAGCTGAACTCTTAGCCTGCAAACTCATACGGAAATGCAGGCCAACTGAAGTACCTGCTCCGGTTATCCGGATTTCTATGAACTGCGTTGAGGGGTATACTTATAATTGGGCTGCATATCTTGCAAAGGAGTTCCTGGAGGATGCCCGCAATGCACATGAAAAAAGGTATACCTTTTCATTATTCTTGGCTGTTAATACTTATTGCATTAGTTGGGTGGAAAGAACCCACTCAAGCCCAGTTTGTAGAGTTAAACCCAGGCATGCCAGGGGCAGTGAGGTACGCCTCCCTATGGATATCCTCAGATAAGGTAGCTCAGTAGATGACGAATACTTTGTTCATATTTTATTCCATGAGTATCCACTATGAGATTGTGCGAATGCCACGGCTTACCAATGAGGTGTTCTCTAAATACGATGGCGCCACGCACTTCAGTGCTGATATGCATCATGTTTTCATTCAAGCCCGTGCAGATCCACAACGGCAATGCTTTAAATTACCATATGTGGTCACCGAACTAGATATCAAGGGTATAATTCAGCACTACCAACTGACTGGCTGAAAGATATAGGAAAAAAACCCTCTATTCCAGTTCCTCCGGCTACCAATCTTGGCACAGGTACCAATCAGGCGCAGCAGCAAAGCCCATTGGAAGATAGCGAAGACCTAAGTGATTCACAGATGGATGTTGATGGCCAGGGAGGAGATGGTGGACAGGATGAATAGGATGAGGATTCGATCAAGACCATATCAGATCCTAACCCAGCAACGAAGCGCAAGTCACCAGAAGTAGCAGAGGTAACCAAGCCATAGTCCCGCAAAAAGTCAAAAGCGTCGAAGGACAAATATATTGAAGAAGAAACCATGATAATGCTGGATGCACTGGAGCAAGCTCTAGAACAGTCCACGGGAACGCTTACTAAAAAATGGTCGGAATTTGCGGAACTGCATCTTGCAGGGCTCTTAGGTATAGCAAACAGGGTTTCGGAGGTAAAAGAATTAGCAGCAAAATCAGCACACAGTACTGCGACAAGTAGCACTACAGCACCTACGCAGCAAGATATTAGGAAATGGCCACCCAGAGATCACCAAGGACAAGTATCAAGCACATCTCTAATATCGCCCGATACAGATTCCCGGCTCCAGACGAGTATGACCGTAGAGCTCGATTATACAAAGATGTCCATGTCAGAACTGCACCTCTGCCAGCTCGCTATTACAAAGGAGATCCATGCACGGGACCAATTGTCCCAACTTCAATTAGAAGACACCATCAAACAAAACAAAACCTTGGCAGCACACCTAGAAGCAGTAGCACAACAGAAGAAGGAGGCTGAACATAAAACAACTACGCTGATGCAAGCACTGGACGAGGCATGTCGGAGTCTTTCTGACTGCGACATACAGGGAGCAGAGGAACCAGAGCAGAGAATATCTAAGCTGAGAGACTATGCCCAGTAGTCTCGTAGCGAGATTGAACAGATGAAGACAGAACACGAGAACCAAATTGCAGAACTTCAACTGCGCATCCCTCCCGAGACTCCACCAGAGGTCCAAGAACAGCGCCATCAGGACATCAAGGCTTCAGCAGCAAAAATATCAGATAATGTGGCCAGCGTCGCAAAACTGATGGAAGACAGCATAGAAGCATGGGAGAACCTACAGGACCATCCAAATGTAGGTAACATCCAGGAAACCATCAAGTTGCGCCAGGATGAATTAGATGCAGTCAGAGTAGAAATCAAGATGCTGCCACCTATGCAGAAGATGGCTAAAGTGAAGCGCAGCAAGGAACTTCAGCAGGAAATCGAGTCCTGCAGAACGAAGGTAACGCTGCTGGAGAATGCGTTACAGCCCCTGGTTGATGAAGCATTAGAATTGAGCAATGCTGCAGAGAGCCAACTCAAACTTTTGAAGACCTATGACACTTTTGCGTAGGAACAGGCTGATACAAAATCATCTTCAATGTTACAGGAATTGGTGGAAAAGGAGAAATCCGCTGATGATATACTACACAACCTCACCAGTCGCTTCCAGACTCTTGCACAGAATATTCTCCCACCAGAGCCCTCGCAGAGTGTCCCAGGATGGGCCACTAGTGAGTCTTAGGGGCTTGTTGGGACGCGTACCCTAAGGATTATTAGTTTTAGAAACTCCACGGTTGATTGTAAGTGGAATTATGGGTCAAAATAGTCTCAGGGGTGTCGGGGTAAGTCAAAACCCCTTTTTGTAATAAACCCATGGTTTAAATCCAGGGTTTAGGGTTTTGGGTGCCCATGTTTTGAAGCCATGGTTTTGTAATAACATGATGTATAAATAGGCATTTTTGTAAATAAGAAAGGTTAGGTTTTATGATGTAAGAAAGATTAAGGCAAGTAAAGGCTGATTTGGTAAGAAAAGGTTAAGTCCCAGTTGTGTGCATGGACGACCTTTGCAGCTGTGTGCACAGAGGGGTTTTGTAAGAAGATTGAGAAAAGATCTGCAGCTGTGTGCGCAGAGGCCTGCTGCTGTGTGCGTGGCTATTAAGGACTGAAGGGATCTACAACTGAGTGCGCAGATCAAACTGTGGTTTTGTAGCAAGTTGAATAAAACGCATTTTGTGGACGTAGCCCCTACACTAGGGGTGAACCATGTTATATTTGGTGTTATGGTTTCTTTTGTTGTTTCTGTTTTTGTTGTATTTTATGCATTAATAACTGTATACATTTGATAACTTAGATCACTGCTAATAACAATCTTCACTGTGAATTCCCTGTAGTGGGTTAAGCAAGTCACGGTTGTTTATCTATCTGCGAAGTTGTATGAAAGTGAATGACACAGCTGTATAATTATTGATTAATAAGTTAGTAAAGGCTAAGGTACAGTAATATCCCTCTTTGCTTGCAGAAACCTGATTCTGCGGCACCCCATTGTTGTTTTGGGTGAGACTGCAACCTGTGTGCAGGTTGTTGCCGAAAGGGCCAACACAGTGGATCTTTTTTTGGTGCGACATAAAAGGATTAAACCCGGGTCTGCCCTATTGCCCAACACATGGAAAGCATAAGACATAGCATGTTGAAAAGTAGCATAGGCGTTCTTCAAACCAAAAGGTAACCTATTCTAGGAAAAGGTCCCCCATGGGAAAATAAAATCTATTTTGTGTTGATCAAACGTGATTATCTCTATTTGATTGTAGCCAAAAAATCCATCCATAAATGAAAAGATGACACTTCTGGCACAGTTATCGATGATTTGATCAATGTACGGGGTGGGGAAGTACTTGTCCTTAGGACAAGTTGTATTGAGGTCCCAAAAAATTGATACAAACTGTAATGGTGCCCTATTTTTTGTTTATGGGGATAATATTAGACACCCATTCATTCAAAGGTACGGGGATAATTTATAAATGAACCTAGCCTTAAGAAGTTTCTCAATCTCTTCCTTAAAGGCTGCTGCTTTCCGTGGATGAACTTGTCAAAGTTTCTGATGGAATGGTTTGGGGTCAGGGTAAGTCTCAATATCACAAACAATGATGGGAGTATCTATCCCTAGAATCTCTTCATACATCTAAGAGAAAATATCTATAAATTATTTGAAAAGGGTCGTATAAGACTTTAGTTCTGAATGGGAAGAATTTCGGCCTACGTTGATGTCTTCTAAAATTCCAGGATTCNTAAATGATAATAATTAATAATAATTAATAATAATTAATAATGTCTTTACGGAAAAGACATGACTATTAATGAAAGGGTAATCCACCAAAATATAAATAATGGACCCTCAATTTAATTCATCTCTTATCACTTATCTATTTATACATCATTTTATATCTACGGATATGTGGGTTGTTTTAGAAATTACGGGTTCATTCTGAGATAATTGTAGAATATCCAACTATGGATGTTACTGTGGTATCAGAGCGAAGTTACCATTCTGGCATCTAGGGTTTCCCTAAAAATTAGGACTGTGTCCTTAAAAATAAAAAATAAAAATAAAAATAAAAAGGTAAAAGTAAACCCCCCCCCAAAAAAAGGCTAAAAGTGAAACCACACGTGGAGATTTGAACTTAGGTGGGGAACATAACCCTCATTCCTTCCAACTACCCAATCTACTGGAATTTTGCAAAACTTAAGGGAAAACAAATCTAAAAGTGCATAGTAATTGCTACTAAGAAGCAAGTGAGATTTGAACATAGGTGGGAAAGGTAACAATCATTCCTCTCAACCACCCAATATACAAGAAGTCTTTATGGGAAGAAAACTAATCATTTCAACCTTCAAAAAGAAATATTATTATTATTAGTATTATTATAATTACTTAAAAATTGTATTAAGTACAATTATTAGATTACAAGAGTAATGAAAAGCAAGACAAAATCAAAGAAGACAAGAAGTCAATCAAAGGAAAAACCAACTATCATTAAAGAACACCAGAAATCTAAATCAGAATTGTAGTCCCAACTACAAGTAGCAATTCACAAAGTATTTGACATGACGAAGATAGATATTTCTAAGGAATTAACGAGTCAAAAATATACCAATCAGAATCTACAAAACCAATAAATCATGAAAGATGCAGTCGAGAATAAAGAAGAAATAAAACGATTAAAAAAATCAACAAAGACAAAGATGACAAAATCACACAAATTTAGACAAAAGTAAAATGCCAAGAAGCAGAGAATTTCTGCCTTTAGCAACAGATTGAGGAACTCTAGTAGAAAGAGGATGACTCAAAAAAATTGCACAAGTTGGAAATTACGAAATTCAATAACACATTAACAAGTAGTACTGAAGAAATATATAGATTAAGAAATCATAATAAAATATTAGTTACGAAGATTAAAAAACTGAAACATACTCGCAAGAAGGAACAATCCAATGGAGACCTTGAAGGAAGAGTTCTAGAAAATCAAGAAGAAAATGAGCGCCTAAAGAATCTTAATCAAGAACTAGAGAAACAAATCAAGAAGTTAAAAGAGGACAAAAAATCACAAGATGAAAAGTTCGAGAAGATTAAGAGTAAAAACAATCAATTAGAGAACAAAATAGTGCAACTACAAAAAGAAGCATCCAAACTTTCCGAAAAACAAAGTCAAGTCGAGGAAGTGAAGGAAGTCCTCACAACAGTTCAAAAGGAAGAAAAAAAAACAACACATACGCCTTATAGACATCCCAATTATAATCGTCATTTTGACCAACAACGGGGTGAAAATGAGCATTCACAAAAGAGTTATGTTGAAAAGAAAACAGTTCGACATACTAAGCAACAATTGAGACAACCCATTTCCCAAAACAATCTCAGAGGTCCAATCAAAATAGATCTGGGATGGACCATAGCATATAAGATACTGTGATTTTCCTAGGGAATTTGTAACTCATATCCTCTTATCTCATCAAGTGTTGCGAAGGATCCAAAGATGGAATTCAAGCAAAACTAGACATTGTTGTCAATGAAGAATTGAGGACAA
>LPNX010995231.1:235599-309820 GCA_001517045.1 Pseudotsuga menziesii | reverse complement strand
TATATATATATATATATATAATAGTAATTAATAATAATTAATAATGTCTTTGCAAAAACACATGACTATTAATGAAAGGGTACTCCGCCAAAATATAAATAATGGACCCTCAATTTTAATTCATCACTTATCACTTATCTTTAAATTTATACATCATTTTATATCTACGGATATAAAATGAACTTGTCGAAGTTTCTAACGGACTGGTTTGGCATTAGGATAAGTCTTAATATCATGAACAATGATGGGAGGATCTATCCCTGGCATCTCTTGACACATCCAAGCGAAAATATCTATAAATTATTTGAAAAGGGTCGTATAAGACTTAGTTCTAAAGGGGGAGAATTTTGGCCTATGTTGATGTTTTCTACAATTCTAGGATTCACCGATATATCGACCAGGATGGTCTTATTAATGTTTCTCATATTACCCTTGGAATCGACATCATGGATGAGTACCAGTGACTGAGGATTAGTTATGATATCATATGAAACCCTTGTTCCAAAATGGTCCTCTACCATATGGAAAATGGGAAGGAAAGAGGATCGGGGATGATGATCTTTTCAAGGAATCTCATCTAAAGACATGAATTCCATGATGGACTTATCAGAGGGAAGCGTATGCAAAAAATAATCCAAAGATGGGGGGGTCTCTAACCAATATGGTAGGTGATACGTGTCTGAACCCACCGAAAGATAATCATTGATGGTGGGGCCACTAGTGGATTGAATAGCCTGATCCATTTCTTTGAAATGACTTGATAATGTCAAATCATCGATTGATTTTTCTTTATCTAGGGTGTCATAGCTCGAAGCTGAGATCATGTTCATGGATGCAGTCTATGAAGGAGGAGGGGGGGTATTCAATGGAAAAACTCCCATGAGCGAATAGTCTTCCAGAAGATCAACTCCTATGTTCTAAAACTCTAGAGCCGAGGAAGTCAAGAGTGGAACTTTGTTCTCAGATTTGGAATTCATGTCTGGCAAACATAAATCTAGCTGGTCAATTATGACTATCTTTCCTTGGAATGGGAACTAGACTACTCAAAATACAGATGAAGCAACAACTTGCATCACGTAGAACCAATTTTGACCTAGAAGAATATTTTAATATAGAGGAGCATCAACGGCTTAAATGTGAATGGACACTGATTTTCCCCCAAGATCAACTTGGAGGGAGGGAGGTCGACCATAATGCTGAAAACTATGACGATCGAAGGCCTTTAATTTCATAGACAAACGATTAATCTCAGGAGTGTTGATAGCCCTCCAGTAGGATAAAGACATGATCAAAGTCGAGGCATCCTCGTCCAATACAGTACGATGGATTATCTTCCAAATAAATTTAGTGGATAATTGAAGTGCTAATTGATGGGAGATCCTGTACTTAAAATCATCAAGTTTAAAGGTGATGATATTACTATTCTTAGGATCCATGGCTCCAAGGACGAACAATAGGTTCTTTCTCTACATGGGGCATGTTTGGAGTACTTTGAGGGTACACATGGCACACGGTGCTTGATCCGAATCCTCAACTACGTTGTAATATTGGTCAGCACATGTGTTATGATTGAATACATATTTTCAAATTGTGATCTTTGATGGTCAGAGAACGGTGTCGAGAACATGTTTATCTATATCAATTTTGTTGGTAGGAGAAGGGGTGGAAATTGGTGGTTTATCAGTTGAAGTGTCATCATCTTTCTTAGCTGAAGGTAGGTCATAGCTATGAGATATGGTGTTAATATTGAGTGTGCCAGTAGACATCATTTTAACTTCATCTATGGAGGATGAAGAAGACCCATGTAAGGATTGGTGGTCAATCAATTGTTGTTGGGTAGGGAAAGGATCCGTTAAAACTGTTGAAGTGGGGTTTTTTTTAATAAATTTGGTGACTTCTTCACAGCGAGGACACTCCTTAGTGAAGTGGTCACCTCCACATATAAGGCGGGAAAACTTTGTCTTTCACTTGTTTTTGGATTCAACATCAAGGTTTTGTGTTTTTTTACCTTCCTGTAGGTTCTCATATTTTTTGGATTTATTCTTTCCTTTCTTGTTTTCTCTCAAAGATTCTGAGGATTGCACTACATTCACTTTGGTTGAGACAATGGGAGAGGAATAATTCTTGGGTTTTGAAACAATTTGAGTATAAAATGTGGTTGGTTGGTTTGGTTTTTTCGAGGATTTGGTCGTTGACTATGTTTGGACATAACCATGAATGCCATCGGTAGGTGGCTTCATTGAATGTCTTGAAGGATCTAAAGTAGGACGAGGAGCATGAGGGATCAAGTCATACAGAATGCCTGACTGGGAGTAGACCAAGTCAAGGTACTTAGCACGACTGATATCCTTCTCCTCGGTAACAAATCCTACCATGGAAACATCCCTAGTGTTAGCACCATTTTTGGTTACTAGTTGGATGGGGAAAGCCTAAGGAAAAATAAGGTATGGTATAGAAAATTTTGATGATATGACCAAGGTGTGTTTAAAAGGTGCTTAAAGGATGTTATGAGGAGATAAATATAAAGTAAAAATATGTATTTCCTAGAAAAATCATGGATATATTTGGAAATAGCACTTAAATTAAAAATGTGCACCTATGGTATGGGGTGAAAGGTTTTAAAGGTTTAGATCTTTGGATGGGACGATCTACGATGTAAATTCAATCTGCCACCAAGAGATGCAAGGTAAAAGTAACTTTGATGAGCAATGAAAAGGTTTAAAGGGAAGCCTAGATCTATGGTCACGGAAAACGTGAAAATATATCTATGGTTGGAGATGATTCCGCTAGTGGGACTTGCGCAGAGAAATAAAATTTTCCAATAGGTGAAAATGTTTACGACCCACACATATCAATGGTGGGGATTTTTGGGTGTTATAATGTCTAAATTAATTCACCTGATCTTTAATTATTGACCGGGGTTGGTAGGCTTAGATTTGACACAAAATATATGCGAAGGTAGAGGGTGTCATGTAAATATTTTAACAAACAAAAGATCGAAAGATATTTCAAAGTGAAAAACTGATACAAACTCCTAAGAATGCAATTATTAAGGTAATTAAACCGAGACAAAATAATCAACTAAACAATTGATAATTTATTTTATAACCTTAAAATGAAAAAGATACAATCAACAACTGAATATTCAAATGGGAAACTAAGGTGGAAGGAAGAATTAACTTATAAGCAAATAGAAAACTTAATAAAAGAAGCAAGTAGAAAACTTAATAAAGAAAACTTTAGGTTCTGTCCTACAAGTTCTTTCAACAATAACATAGTATAAAAGAAAAAACCTAAAAACATACTAAGGATAACACATAAAACACTAAATTTACATACAAGTGAATAAATCAATCCAAAAGCATAAACACAAAACAATACATCAGTAAAGAAATCAGAAACAAATTCAAGAAACAAAACACAAAACTAATTCAAACCATACTCAAGGTAAAAGAAGTAAAGAAAATAATAAAACTTTAATACATAACCTAAAACACTCTAGTTTTAATGCCAATGTTAAATAAAACTATCATCTAACTATCTCAGTCAAAACATACTTCAAACATTAAAGACACAAAACCGAAAACAATCTCAAAATATATTAAAAACACTAAAAATGAAACTAAGGGCTGAATGACATACTGAACTATGGGTCTGAAACGGGTGGCTGAATAACAGACTGAACAGGCTGTCCGAATGACAGTATGCACAGTTAAAATAATTAAAAACTAACCTACATGATCTAATCTTCAACTGAATTCATGCAGATGTAAATCTAATGCATAAAGGAAATAAGTAAACCTTCTTATTAAGCAGATCTAATAGTGAAATAGACTTAAACAAATTCATGAAAAGAAATCATTGCATAAACTGAAATTAAATTGCATAAACTTATAACTTATAACAGAAAGAAATAAACAAAATTGAATTTAAAAACAATCTATTCTATTTAACTTGTCAGTAAACTGAACAAGAAGCTAGAAATGAAATGACTGAAAGCAAATTCAAAAGAAACTATGCATGCAATCTAGTTATTTAATTCTGGAAATAAAATGCATTGCAAGAAAACAAACTGATAAAACAAACTGTAAATTAAACTAGTTAAAACAGAAAATAAGGAAAGAAAAAAACAAGAAAAAAAAAACTATGGTTGATTAGGGGTCCTCTCAGCAATCAAGGGTGGTGCCTGGCTAACTTCTACTCAAATGCAATCTTCAACAATAACACATACAACTCTTTATTCAGATGATGGAACATAAATACAAATGCACTCAAGAACAAACTGGTAAATTCTTTCTAACTCTCTAACTTTCTAGCTCTAGCTCTCACACAGAGGCTGATTTATATAATAGTTTATAGAGATGAGAAATTCGACTCTTTAGTGGTCGATTGCTCTCTAAATTTAGTCGACTATTAAGGCTTTTAACTGATCATAGGCCAACGTATAGGCATCTCCCTTCTTCAGCGCGGTTCTAGTCTTCTTCACTCGACAGTGTATACACACAGGCTCCTCTTCAACGTGAACAATCTTCAGATGTGGCGCATGGGCCCTTCTTCAGCGCAGTAGTGAACTGGTGGTGAACAGAGGAGAATGCACATCGAATCTTCTAGAGCGTAGGTTAAATGTATCAACCTAATCCATGTATTGTTGATGTGGTGGAAAGCAAAGGAGGTTGTAGGCTGGAGGATTATCTAGAACATAACTCCATCACCCAGACGCGTGGACAGCAGGTCGTTTCCAAGTTGTTTCACATTTTAATCGCCTGAAATTAATTCTTAACAATGGAAAATCTGGTTGGCGATTTGGATGGAACGTTGAACAGCAAGCTGGGCCATGAGCTGGATACACAGGGAATCAATCTAGGGTGAATGAAGTGTCTGTTTGTTGGCATGCTTCAGGACTATAGTCTACAGCAACACATTTCAACATCTGGCAAACTACCAGCGAGTTTTGCGTAGCGGGATGGATGAAAAGCTGGATGTTGAGTTGGACGTGCTGTACGCAAGGCAGGATGAATGCGTTCTTGTTATTAATTTGTCCCGAAAAGATTGTAAAATCTGGAAACAAATATATAAATTAATTAATACATCAAATGTGCTTTAATAATGTCAATTTTAATTACTAAAATCATAAAAATGGTAATAATAAATAGACTTCATTTAAACCTTAAATTCATACATACCTGAGCTGAATAGTGATCTGCGTGACATAAAATATATATAAAGATAATAAAACATATGTTTAAATGAGTAATTTAATTGCAAAAAATGAAAACAATTCTACGATCAACATTCCCCGAAATCGAAGAAATGTCAGGTCCCACTAAGGAAAAAGAAAGATAACAGATCATACTATCCTTATGAATTTTGAAACATGAGCCAGCAACGGGCATATACATAAGTAAGTAAATTCATAAGGTTTAAAATTAATTCAACCATGTCCAAAGTAAAACTTTGGGCAAGTTGCACATATGACATGAAAAGTATAAATCACATTTATAATCAAGAGAGTTAATCAATTAATAGTTTATATGCATGATTCGGTAAAAGGATAGGATTATCAAATAATAAAATGATAAGAATAATTTCTAAACATCCATATGAAAGTAAAAATTATTTGCCAAAAAAACAAAATTTGGTTAGCAAATTTTAATTATA
Source organism: Pseudotsuga menziesii (assembly GCA_001517045.1). Classification (NCBI taxonomy): domain Eukaryota; kingdom Viridiplantae; phylum Streptophyta; class Pinopsida; order Pinales; family Pinaceae; genus Pseudotsuga; species Pseudotsuga menziesii. Next base: position 304,162 of record LPNX010995231.1, on the reverse strand, counting down.
AAAACTAAAATGTTACAATGTTTTATTGAGATCGTCATTTGGTATTTCCTTTGGACCTTCTTTTGGTTCTTCATATTGATTTTACTATAAAAATATACTTTATGCTATAATCAAATTCCACTGCTTATATTATCCTGAAAAACACTTATCATTTGTCAAAGATAAATAGATCATAAAAAGTGAAAACAATCTAATTTTTCCAAATCCATCTTCCATCTTCCCCCCAACCAAAAATATGGCATGTCCTCAATCCATAGAAGAGAGAAGAATATATTGTTCCAGAAAAATAAAAATTAAAGAGTTCTATCATGTTGTTGATTATTTTGTAAAGAAAATATGAAAAACTAACTAACTAGTAAATGGAAATTATGGAGAGATGTATATTCATGAAAAATATAACAGTGCTTAGAAACACCACGTAAATGATAACAATTGAACAAAAAGAATACCACAGGAGAAACTAGTCATCTATGCCTCATTTTAAAGATATCATGTCGTCACAAAATATTTAACTATACCCTGGAGTATGTGAGATTTACAGCTATGGGCCCCATTTCGAGGATAATGACATCCTAGTTATATGTTGAATTAGATGGCTAGGGTCAAACCCAACTTACAGCCATTCCCAAATGACATGTCAATCAATTGGCCGTGACATGTTTATTCATAAATTCTAAAAAAATTATTTATATTATCATTGTTTGACAAAGTATGTGCATAGTAGTGCATTAACCAGATCTCTGTTACTAGGAATTTCCCCGCTGCCAGCGATCTTGTTCAGTACCCCAACGGGTTTACCTTGGTACCATGCAAGCATAGTCCCGCTGCCAATGAGCATGTTCAGTACCCCGACGGGTTTACTTGCATTTATCAAGCTTCCGTGTTTTGAGTTTTTTTTTTTTTTACTTAGCATTGACCCGCTGCCAGCAAGCCTATTCAATACTTTGGCGGGTTTTCCTTGTATAATGATATTAAATATATGGAATCCAACTAGTACTAGAGCATGTTAAGTCTTGCTAAAGACATAATTCAAATTTTTTGTTTTTCTCTTTTTTTTCTTCTTTTTTTCTTCTTTTTTTTTTCAACAAGATAAACTTATAAGTACTTCATAATGGCCATAACCATAGATCATGTCAAAAGAGAATAAGCTAAAGCTGTTGTTTAACCTTACAGTCCTTCTTCTTCATAAAATAAAATTAATGTTCCCCATGGACAAAAATTCCACTTACTCTCGAATTATCACCAAAATACTTGAGAGACAAGTTTTGACAACAAGCATAAGATGAACTAGTAATCCATAGGTGTAATATGAGAACGTGAAAAATATGATAATGAAAGTAGGTCTATCAAGCAACTGTTAAAAAAAAGAGTAAATCATAAACATACATGTCTGAATCAAAATACCAAAAACCATATGAATCATAGAAGAGGTGGTTAAGTATGATATACAAAGGATTATAAATTTTTAATTTTTACTATAAGCTGAAAATTTCAAAAGTACCCCAAGAAAGGTTAAGATACCTCATAAGTATTTAACATAATTCCCTTGTCCAAGTAATACTTCATGAGATGATTATAGATATAGAATATGTGTAATCACACTGCAAAACCACTTGTTAGATGATTCAATTTATTCATGGAGACATAATAAAAAGAAAAAGTGTCTTATGTAAACAATTTATTGGAAATGACTCTTATTTATTGTTACGGAGAGAAATTCCTATGGCTTGGGGTACCACAACAGACAGCTAGACTCCAGAAATCAATATTTCCCAATATGCAATAGAAATAAAATGTCTAACACTAAAGGATCGAACCTCGTACCTTATTCTGGACGGTTGAAGTAGATCCCCGTTGAGCTTTCCAATCTTCGGCTTGAATTGATATAATACTTCCTCAACAATAAGTAAACAATACAAACATACTATATTTCATGGTGTTAGATATATTCTAGCATATATAATCAATCATGTAAAAGCATTTGACATATTCCAATGGATACAATATTCATTCAAAGACACATTACTGGACAGGAAAAGATATTTCTATTAATATAAATCAGAGATTACAAGTGACAACCTCTAACGGCACGTCTGCGAACCGAAGAAACTGAATCCCCCACTTGGGCCTCCACCGCCTCAATCCTCCATCACTCCGATAGCAAGATCACTAGCAAAAGGAAAGCTTGGGAAGAACACAACAGTGCTCCAAGGGACAAAGGGATGCAGACTCAAGTATAAGTTCTAGCAACAATGGACTATAGTTTCGTTACTCCCAATTCTCTCTTATCCTTTCAATGTCTCAAGGGGTTCCTTATATATCTTTTCAAAGGGATACTGAAAGGTCAAATCCGTGCGATCTCAAGGCATATGGAAGGCCAGGAGTCATATGAGTCGGATCCAAGTCAAGGAACGCTCCAAAAGGATTTGGACTATTCATACATCCCGATATACATGACTATAGGGGGAATATCCGCGTATGTATGGGGTTATCGGGGAAAAATCTACGTATATCACTTTTATTATGTTTTTAGGGATGATCAAGGACACATCAAAAGACAAAAAGTGGTCCATAGGGGCTAATGAGTCTGCAGCGGGATAGGGGAAGGCCATAAAATGTGTGATTCACCTAGTGTGGTGAAATCCGCTATAACAAATGCCCCCTAATGTATGAGATCAGAGGGGTTATACGATGGCCGAAATACATTATAAGTCCATCCCAGAAGTGAAGTGATGAAGGTACCCAAATCGAAGACCAGCCACCCAATCAGCATAATACCATAATACAACTTTGCATATAACTGCAAATACATATAGCAGTCCCGGATACATAAGAGTACAATGGCCATGAATAGGCATGAAACATGATAACATAGATGTGGTCATCGCCACGTACAATATACATAGATCAATATCTCCATAGTGGCTGGAAATGTCTGACATATATTGGAACAAGTCACGAGAGCTGAAATCTCATGAACACTGGCACGATCAAGGAGGTAGCATATAATGGATGCCACCAATCTGGAAGGTCTTCTACACACACTGCTATGAGTACATGTCCTACTATGCGAATAGAGGTGTCGAGGTCGAACATAGTAGTCCATCGTCTGATTACCAGTCATTGATGTATACTGTTAACAGACGTGAGATCACCCACCAATAATGAAAATGGGAATCAAGGTACTAGAGTGCAAAATAACAAGTGTGAATAAATTTGTTGAGGTCGAACACTTGAGAGAATCCATCGATCAGGGGACATTGATGTATTCCCAAAACTGTCGATGGTGAGAGAACCTGCCACTGATGACTGCAAGTCTCAAGGCACTCAAAAATGACTCTAGACTCCAATCCCAGAATAAATGATCTGAAGTCGATGGGATGAAATCTGCTGGAAGGAGGGAATTAAGGCATCCACCATCATCCAACATGAGGTACTTAGCAAAGCTATCTAATGTGGAAGGAATCGTTCATAAGGTGCACGAACCAGTAACTGTACTGGGAATGGCCGACATGCAAAGTCAAGATAACTGAGGAATGGCCGACTCAGGTTTCAACTTCCTTCAAACAAGAGCATAATGGCGTATGGTGACTGAATGAAGGCAGCATAGACTCGATATACAAACTAGGACATCTCTATGATGCAGGAGGAATCAATAGAGGCTCCATAGGGACTGGAATCTTAACCAATCGATGGAGATAAACTCAGATAACGAGTACAGCTCCTAAGTCAAACTATAACACAACCAATGGATGTGATATAGAGTGCTCTATTCGAAGGTGACACGACTTGATAGCTGCCAAAGATAATATCTTTTCTTGTCCATCTTTTTGGTTTTTTGGTTTTTTTGGTCTTTTTCAGTTATTTGAAAAGCTTGAAAAAAGAATAAACTAGATTTATAGTTACAAAATAGGAGGAGACGAGTGTCATTTAGGGCAAACAAACTAGTTCCAAGCAGTGGAACATACCTATGCTCAATGCAAGGATACATGTGTAGGATATCGACACTCAGGGGAAAATCCCCTCCCGGTAAAAAGGGAATCAAGCTGTGAAGGATATAAAGAAAGGCTCTGCATGGCTAGACATGAGACAAGCTCGGGCTATACGGCTGAAACGCAATGCCAGGGGAGCCGGCATAAAGCTCAATAAGACAGGAAAATCTCATGATAATGCATCCACAACCTAATACAAGGGAGTCCGGGGGATCATGGCCAGCATAATATCAAGAGGAGTATGAGGCTCTTGTGAAATGTCATGGCAATACTATACAACGGACTCCCCCACCCTTAAGGGAGAAACATCGGCATGGGAACCAACTGCAAATAAGGCGCTAACTAGGGTACCCATGTAAGGTGAGGCTCTACCACTCATATCATGCCACTTCTATAGTAGCAAGAAGGTTCCATGACATATAGAGTGGGTTCGTACCTAAGGATATAGTGAGATGGTCATAAGGTCATGCAAAATGAAAACGATGGTGAACCTAACCTATATGCCAATGTAGATGTTATACCTGAGATCAGTATGAACGGGTCAATCCAAAGGTTGAAACGACGCTGAAAACGGTCTTCTACATCACAGATTAGGTCAGAAACGGTCCAAAATGGTTTGGATTATTCATACATCCCGATGTACGCAACTATAGGGGGAATATCCGCGTGTGTACGTGGTTATCGGGGAAAAAGCCGCATATATCACTTTTCTTATGTTTTTAGGGATGATCAAGGACACATCAAAAGACAAAAAGTGGTCCATAGGGGCTAATGAGTCTGCAGCAGGACAGGGGAAGGCCATAAAATGTGTGATTCACCTAGTGTGGTGAAATCCGCTACAAAATTTATTCAAATAAACAAGCATATATTTACATATATACAAATTATAATAACCCAAAATACTTTTCAAGGATCAGGAGGAGGAGGAATAGCTTCCCCTTTAACTAATTCCATTTCATTTTGATGCAAAACATTATGTATAAAATCCAGTTTAGATGTCGGTTGATGATAAAGTCTGATTCTATGTCCTTTTACTACAAAGGAAACTCCTACGTCATCAATTGTTTTAAGTTTTACTAACCCATTGTCAAAAGCTGTATCTAATTCGTATGGGCCCATCCAATGGGTACTTAATTTCCCTTTAAAATTTTTAAACCATGAGTCGAATAGTAGTGCCCATTCTCCAATATTAAATTGTTTTTGTTTAATAAATTTATCATGCCATGTATTTCGTTGATTCTGTATTAGCATGGTTCTTTGGAGTGCATCTTGTCTAATTTCATCTAGCTCATTAATCTGTAATATGCATTGCTTTTGTGCTTCATCCAAATTCATGCCTAATTGTACTACCATACAAAAGGTTTTAACTTGAAATTTGATAGGTAAAAGGACATTTTTTTCATACACTAACTCATAGGGGGTATGTTTGGTAGTGTTTCTCCATGTTATCCTATAGGCCCATATACCCTCGAGGAGTCTATCTACCCAATCCTTATGATGTAAGTGAATGGTTTTGGTTAAAATGGATTCTAATACTTTATTAATTGATTCTACCTAACCATTAGCCTGAGGGTAATAAGGTGAATATTTGCAATGTCGAATACCATATTTCGTAGTAAGTTATTTCATTAATTTAGAAGTAAATTGAGTACCTTGGTCTATGACAATTTATCTAGGCACACCAAACCGGATGAATATTTCTTCATATATGAATTGCACCACTGATTTCTCTATGGCCCTAAACAAAGCTTTGGATTCTACCCATTTGGTGATATAGTCTGTACAAACTAGGATATATTTCTTTTTATGATACATGGTAGAAATTGGTCCTACAAAATCAAGATCTAATTTCTCAAAGGGTTCAATCATGACTTGGGGTTGTAGAGGCATTTGATCAGATGACGTAGTTCTACCCATTCTTTGACAACTATCACATCCTTTGACATATTTGGCAGCATATTTAAAAATGATTCTCTAATAATAACCAGAATGTAAGACTTTGTATGTCATCCTCTTATCAGAAAAATGTCCTCCACATGTTCCATCATGGCATTCATGGAATATGTATGTCATTTCATCCTCCCACACACATCGTTGAATAATAAGATATGGACCAATGCAGAAGAGATCGTTATCAACCCAAGAATAATCAGAACTCTGAACTATAATATGGCACTTCTCATGTGGGGACAAATCATTTGGTATTTTCCCAGTTGCTGAATAATTGTCAATATCTGCAAACCAAGGGGTTTGAACAGATACATCAAATAAATGTTCATCAGGAAAAGTGTCATCAACTAGTTTAGTATCATCTACATGTTGTATACGGGAAAGGAAATATGCTATTAGATTTTCTTTACCAAGTCAGTCAATGATAGTAATGTTAAATTCTTGCAATAAAAGAAGCCACTGGGTCTCTCTACCATTGGTAATTGGTTTATTCATGATAAATCTAATGGCGGAGTGATCGGTATGCACAAAAAATTCATAACCGTAATATAATGACGAAACTTATTAATAGAATAAACTACTGCCAATAATTTTTTTCAGTAACAGTATAATTAAGTTCGGCAGGAGTCAAATTTTTACTAATAAAATAAATGGCATAAGGTGCTTGTCCCTCTTTTTGTCCGAGGACTCCTCCTATGGCCATATTAGAGGCATCGGTAGATATGTCAAAAGGAAGGGACCAATCGAGACCCCTAAGTATTGGTTCCACGGATAGTTTAGCTTTTAGGATTTCAAAAGCATTTTGACAAGATTCTGTCCACTGGAATTCTGCATCCTTTATAAGAAAATTAAACATTGGTGCAACTATTTTAGTGAAATTTTCAATAAAACAGCGATAATAGCCTGCATGACCAAGAAAAAATCTTACCTCTTTCTTATTTTTAGGATAGGGAAGGCCAACAATTACTTCAATCTTCATAGGGTCTACCTTAATTCCTTGGGAGGAAACATGGTGTCCCAACACTATACCTTCTGTCAGTAAGATTTTACATTTTTCATGACTAAGGGATAAATTCATTTCTTGACATCGGATTAAGACCTTCTCAAGGTTTTCTAGGGCTTCTTGAAAAGTATTACCATAGGCCGTAAAGTCATCCATGTATACCTCCACACAGTCATGTATAAGACTGGAAAAGATGTCTAAGACTACTCGCTGGAAAGTGGCAGGTGCATTACATAAGCCAAATGGAAAAAATTGATAAGCATATGTTCCCCAAGGACATGTAAAAGTGGTATTGTCTTGATCTTCGGGTGCTACTAAAATCTGGTTGTAACCATTATATCCATAAAGAAAGGAAAAATATTGTTTACCTGATAGCGTATCTAATACTTGATCAATAAAAGGTAACATAAAGTAGTCTTTAAGTGTAGCTTTGTTTAGCTCTCTAAAATCAACACAAATACATCATTTCCTTGTGACTTTATTTGGGACTACTACTAAAGGAGATACCCATTTACTATCGGAGATAGGATAAATGAAACCAACAGTGAGAAGTTTTTGTAATTCTTCTTTTACTATATCCTTTAGAGTAGGAATCATCCTCCTCTATGTCTACCTTACAGGTGAAATGTTTGGATCCATATAAATATGATGAATACAGGTGTCAGGGTGTATACTCTTCATATCAGTGTATTCCCATGCAAATTCTCTAGCTTGTTTCTTAAGAACTTTAACTAGTTGTGCTCGTTGGTTTTCACTTAATCCTGTGTTTATATGTAGAAATTTTTACAGGCCAACCTCACAAGGTATGGTATATGGACCTGTGTTCTCTTCAATCGTGAAGACATAAGGTGTTTCTATAAACATTGAAAGAGACATATTCTCTTGAAAATCATCTCCAAAAATATGATCGAATTAAGCAAAATACTGAGGAAAATACGTACAATTTGTTGAAGAAATAAACCGGTATAATACATTCTCAATGGTCTACTCTTGAAGTGGCAAGGATAAATCACTAGGAAGGGAGAGATCATCAAAGTCTTCATCCCCAAAAGAAAAATTTAACCACCATGAATTTTTAGTTATTGGTTTTGCTAGGGGGTATAAAATAAGTCTTTGTGTGGACAACCCATTGGAAATAGTCATCTCTCCATCCCTACATCCTATAAAAGCATTTGCACTAGCTAACCATGGTCTTCCCAAAATAATAGGATTCCCTTTAGAAGGATCCTTTGATTCTATGATCATAAATTTGACAGGGTATTCCCATGAGGCTACTAATACAAAAATATCATCCAATACTTCAACAGGTTTTACCGTAGTATAGTCTGCTAGTTCTAGGATGGAGGGAGTAGGTCGGAGAAATTGTCCTAACTGTAAAACTTCTAAAAATGCAGTGGTCATCATGTTAATATTGGATCCTAAATCGAGTAATGTATTTTCTATGGTGGTGTTGTTTATAATTATAGTCACTACCGGGGCTCCTAGATTTGTATATTTTGCAATCCGGGACTGGCCTGTCATACAGTCAGACATCTCTCCTATAACATGAATTGTAAGAGGGTCCTTTTGCTTCTTTCCCAGGATTTTAATACATAGCTCCTTCATTACCTTACAATATATTGGTATATCTTTGATATCTTGTAATAGAGGGATCTCAATATAGATATTCTTTAATTCATTCAAAATGTTGTACTCCGGATGAACTACAGGTTTTTGTATTACTAGTTTTTCTGGAAATGGAGGAATTCCTTACTCCTGAATAGTTTCTTGTGGAGGATGGGTGTGTACTGGAACCTTTGGAATGTTCACATCCTCCAACATAGCATCATTCATGACTTAATTTGAATTTTCTTCTTCTTCATTTGGTTCCTGAATGATGACTGGTGACTTGGGTTTATCATTCACAACTCTTCCCGATCGTAATTGAATTTCATGTACAGGTATAGTCGAAATAAGGTAAGATGGAATAGTTTGCAACTCAATGCTGTTAAGAGATTGAGTTGGTTTATTATTAGGTTTAGGTATCGGTTGCACAGGTAATAATGTCGGTCGAGGAGGATTTGTATTTTTAAAGTGATAAGGTTGTTGTGTGATTAAGGGAACTGGAGGTACAAATCCAGGGGACATTTGCTGGAAACCTATTTGATTCTGAGGATAAGGACGATTAGGTGTAGGGATAGGTTGTGGCTAAGGATATGGTTTTCCTCTCCATCCTGATGACCAATATTGCTGTTGTGGAAATTTAGGAGGAGGGTACTGAGGTGGCCAATTCTGCCAATTTGAATTGTTCCATTGTTGAGGTGGTTGATATGGAGGATAATAGAGTGGAGGTTCCAATGGAAAGTTTTGATATGCTAGTTGGTCTCTAGGTTTCCAAGGAGGCCTCCTAGATGTTTTAGCTACATCCCCACTCTTATCGATGGCTTGCAACCAAAGAAAGGATGGGAAATAATCTATTGGATGCTCTTCTGTACAGATGTGACATACGGAGATGTTGTTTAATGGAAATTCTCTTTGGGGATGTTTAGTTCTACATATTGGACAAAATATACTCTTTGTTTCTCATTCTTCATCCTGCCTCTTCTTAGCTTGTAAATAATCTAATTGAGAACCCATTTCTCCTAAGATATCAGTTATGAAATTCTCCAACAAGTTTCCTAACTCTACTCTTGTAACTCCACCTGAACTAGGAATGTTAGAATAATCAACCCATAGTTAGCTACCTTAGAGATTAATTAATCCATTTTTGTCTTATTTGCCTAGTTTCCATATTCCACCTTATGCAAGTTGTCCTCCACATGTCCAAAGTGGCCAAACTTGCTAAAAATGAGTCATGGAGCGCTTGGGAAACCTCTTGGAATCAATTCTGCTTTATTCCTGGCCTTCCTAGTGCATGTCTACTTTTTTTGCTTTATTGCCTGCTTTTGCTGAGTTTTAAGGCAATTGGGAAAGTTTGACTAGGTGAAGTTAACTTGTTTTTTGTCCTCATCATCCTCCACTCTTTTCCCCTAATAAAATCATGTATGATTTGTCCTTCCATCACCTATTAGCTTGCTTAATTGATTTTTCCAATTCATGAGCTCCTAGATAGATTTGGAAGCTACTTTATGCACCTATGGGGGATTTGCTTAGATTTAGTAAGCCTGATTTTGACCGATTCGAATGGAATCCCAATGCATTCAAATCTCTCATGTAATTATTTATTATGGCAGCCTATGACTTCAGAAGGTTGGCTATTGTACACTTATTCAATACAGATTAGTGTTATGCTCCATATTCAGTCTCCTTTGTGTGTAATTGTTCTAACACCTGGGTTCAATTTCCATAAGGAACATTTCCTCTTACATTTTTACTAAAAGGCTCTCAAAAAAAATTTGCAAGTTTCCCCTTACCCTTAGAATAATTTTTACACATCTCACCGATTTGTGCAAAATGTTTATGAGAAATATTGCCAGCTTCCATGAGATTAAGACTTTCTAACAAGACCTAGGAGATCCCCTTAAGGAAAAGTGTACGTACTACATCTTCTCAAAGGTCATTATATTTAGATTTATGTAATGTATAAGCGAACCTTTCACAATAATCCTCGAGGATCTCGTCTTCAAGTTGTTGTATCTTGAATATATCATGTTGAGAGTCCTTCGGTTTGCAATACTCATGATATTTTCATAAGAATGAATTTTTCATACCATCCCAAGTCTTGATAGTGAATTCTCCTAATCCCATGAACCATCTCAAGGTGCAATCTTTTAGTGTAGCGAGAAATATTTTTATTTTGTGAGCATCTTGTAGATAATTATAACTCTTACAAAGAATATTGAACTCAAACAAGAATGTGCCCGGGTCCTCATTACTTTTTCCATAAAAAGTAGGCAAGGAGGAAGGAGAGATGTTTTTCATAGTTACATCCTGCATTGTATCTAAAATAGGGAACCTGAAGGTAGCCTCAATTCGATTTTCCCCTTCTCCTTCTTCATTTCTAACTCCATCGTGATCTTCGTTCTCTCCTTGTCTCTCCATATAAGATGGATTCTTAACGTAAATATACCTAGGAGGCTCCTTATGACATTCTTTTTTGGGATATATTTTCCTCTGATCAACCGTGTTTTTACTGAATCGTAGAGGGATAGTAGGTTCTACTGTAGAAGTTTCAATTTGTGAAATGACTGGTTCTACTGAGGTTCCAAAGAGAGATTTTACTTGGGCAGGATCAACAAAGTCAACAAAGTTCAGATTTCCTACTAGTGAAAAATTTGTATTAATTGGATTCGAAACTAGTGGAGGGCTGGAGATTTCTGATGGCTGATCCTCTTGAAATTCCTCAGGAATGAGGTCCTTAGGACCCCCTACCAAGGTTCCTTCTCCTTCTATGGCTCCCCCAGTAAGATCTCTTGCGACAATCTCCTTAAGTTTTAGGACAAACTACTTCCTATAGGTGTCTTTCGATACCTTTCTGATGAGTTAACAGTTGGGGAATTACGTCCCCTATGGTAGTTAGTAGGGATTTCAATAAGTTTTTCGGTCTTAACAAATCTACCCTGAGGATCTCTAATTCTACTCATGAAAAAAAAGGTTTAAACTAAATAAAACCTATGCTACTGCTATTGCTGGATTTGGGGGCACCTATTATAACATATGTGTAGGTTCTTACCTCTCATCTTACTACTCCCCCACTACCAACCTATTGCTAAGCTTCATAAAGAGTTATACTCTACCTTACAGAACAACTCCCCAGCAATGACACCAAAAGTGTTGAGTGTTATAATGTATAAATTAATTCACCTGATCTTTAATTATCGACTGGGGTTGGTAGGCTTAGAGTTGACACAAAATATATACGAAGGTAGAGGGTTTCATGTAAATATTTTAACAAACAAAAGATTGAAAGATCTTTCAAAATGAAAATCTTAGTCAAACTCCTAAGAATGCAATTATTAAGGTAATTAAACCGAGACAAAATAATAAACTAAACAATTGATAATGTATTTTATAACTTTAAACTGAAAAAGATATAATCAACAACTGAATATCCAAATCGGAAACTAAGGTGCAAGGAAGAATTAACTTATAAGCAAGTAGAAAACTTAATAAAAGAAGCAAGTAGAAAACCTAATAATGAAACTTTAGGTTCTGTCCTACAAGTTATTTCAACAATAACACAGTATAAAAGAAACAACCTAACAACATACTAAGAATAACACATATAACACTAAATTTACATACAAGCGAATAAATCAATTCAAAAGCATAAACACAAAACAATATATCAGTAAAGAAATTAGAAACAAATTCAAGAAACAAAGCACAAAAATAATTCAAACCATACTCAAGGTAAAAGAAGTAAAGAAAATAATAAAACTCTAATACATAACCTAAAACACTCTAATTTTAATTCCAATGTTAAAAAAAACTATTATCTAACTATCTCAGTCAAAACATACTTCAAACATTAAAGAAACAAAACTGAAAACAATCTCAAAATATATTAAAAACACTAAAAACGAAACTAAGGGCTGAATGACAAAATGAACTGTGGGTCTGAAAGGGGTGGTTGAATAACAGACTGAACAGCCTGTCCAAATGACAGTCTGCACAGTTGAAGTAATAAAAACTAACCTAAATGATCTAATCTTCAGCTGAATTCATGCAGATGTAAATCTAATCCATAAAGGAAATAAGTAAACCTACGTATTAAGTATATCTAATAGTGAAATAGACTTAAACAAATTCATGAAAAGAAATCATTGCATAAACTGAAATTAAATTGCATAAACTTATAACTTATAACAGAAAGAAATAAATATAATTGAATTTAAAATAAATCTATTCTATTTAACTTGTAAGTAAATTGAACAACAAACTAGAAATGAAATGACTGAAAGCAAATTAAAAAGCAACTATGCTAGCAATCTAGTTATTTAATTCTTGAAATTAAATGCATTACAGGAAAATGAACTGATAAAACAAATTGTCAATTAAACTAGCTAAAATAGAAAATAAGGAAAGAAATAAACAAGAAAAGAAACCTCTGTTTGATGAGGGACCGTCTTAGCGATCAGGGATGGTGCCTGGCTAACTTCTACTGTAGTCAGGAATATTGTGCCTTCTGTGGACAGAAGTTGTTCCTCTGTCCTGAATGGTTTAGATCCATAACAAATAAGTTACAACTCAGTTGGAAGACTTCCCCTAGAGACTACGAATGTCTGTAATACGATCTCTAATGAAAAACCTGCATAAACACATCAAACATACAACAACATGAAACAAACCAGAAACCATTCATAGATCTATATCGATGCCTAAGGAATCTGATAATACATGAGTAAGATTACAACACAATAGATATATGGGAAAGGAACCAACTTTGCATTAATGAATAAAATGAAAGAGATTACAACCATTTAGCCTTAGTGTCGACAAACTCCTTCACAAGACAAACATATCATCCTCGATAGCTCCAACTTGCTCTCTTTTGCTCTCTGATTGATTAGGCCTGGCAGTCAATTTAGCAGCATAACTTTACTATTCAGTTCTCCCCCTCCACCATGGGGTATGAGCTTGGTTTTATAGGGCTCAAACGAATAAAAATGGTTGAGATATTGGTGCGTGAGGTGGCCATGAGATCCTCAAAGCATGGATCTTGAGCTTAACTGACCCAGGTGAGTAGGGATAAGGCTATCCATGAAGCTTTTGATCTAGAAGCTTCATGAAGCTTTTTTTTTTACCTTTTACCAAGGGTATCGCTTATATACCTTTATGAAAGAGCGGTGTAGGTAAGAACCGCTTCAAGAACAAAGCACATATGTGGTGGTACCGCTTATCTGTAACAGGACTCAAGCGGTGTTGCATAAGGTACCTCTCATAAGCTAAAGGGAAACAATGGTGGTAGGGTTTTTTTATGTAAAATTGACATCTAGAGCACTATTTCCACTCTAAGTTTGGGATTGAGGGCAAATAGAAGTGTTAAGGATATTATCACATGTAGGTGACAAGATTTTGGTGTAATAGAATCCCCCCAAAGAATGAGGCTAGAGGGATACGATAGGTGAGGGATTTGAGAGAATAATTTATCACTTCGAGGTAAGAGTTAGCTTGATCGGAGAGTGTCATCGATTAGGCATCTGCAATACATCAATATTTTTGAATCATAAATAAATGTAACCAACTCATGGTTGCAGACCAATACAAGGCAGATCCATGAGAGGAATAAACAACCATGGCTACTAGAATACATTATAGATCCATGTGATAGAGGACTCAAACTTGGACATAGATACCAGACATACAACATAGATATATGTTGCACATATGCAAATTTGAGCATAGCCATGGCCATACAAATGTGGATCCATGCTTGCCATACAAAACTCCATCACAAACTGGGGAAAGCAATGAGTGCTAAACAAGTACCCAGGGTATTTGTCTCGTCTTCCACAAAGTATGATTATATCCATGTGATTACAATGTTCTAAAGTCAAACATGGTAGAAACCACTTGATTACCATCCAATGATGTGAACTGTTAACAAGTGTGAGGGACATCACCATTAATTTCAATGATTTCCAAGGTACCCTAGTACAATCTACTGAGTGTGAATAGATGTCTTGATGTCGAACACCCAGTTGACTTTATCGATCAAAGGTCAATGATGTGAACCTATCTCAAGAGTGAGAGAATATTTCATTTGAGGAATACAGATATCAAGTTACTAAACTTGTTTCTAATACTATTTCCCAGATGATGAGCTAATGTCGACAGGAATAGTCTCATCACAGGAGGGCCATGATGAATCCCACATCGATGACATGAAACTTGGAACAAAGTTCTGGAATGATGTGAATGAGGTAACCATAAGACTGACTCAAAAGTACTAACACAGAGGCTATTTTGACTGTAGAGATAAAAATTTTCAACTTCCCTTTGAACATCAGGCGGCACAACTTATAAACTTGGAAGAATTGACTAGACCAGATAGATACACGATATGACAGAAGACAATGCATTATTTTGAAAATACTCAAAGGAGTGACATGACACATGAAAGTGTATCATCTTCGAAATCAATTGAATACCCAATTGACTAAAATGAAATGCAGACAAGTGCCATGTTCAAAGGTAACAAAAAACTTCCATTTATTTGCAAAATGAATTGATTCCCTTCCCTTAATTTCCCCATAATGATTGATGAGTGCCTCTTTTCATTTTTATGAGTCCAAAGAGGGTAACAAACACTCATTGTAGCTTGTTCGAAGACAATTCGAAACTCATATGTTTTACGAACCTAAGAGAGGAGGGGTTCATTCCCAAAATAGGGTCTCTCAATGTTTAATTTAATGAGTCCAATGAAATTTAACTCGATATCCTTCATGTTTAGAGATTCTTACTGACAACAGAAGAAGACTCCAAAGGGTCCTTTTTTGTATATAGTTCATCTAAACCGAGAAAGCGATAACCTACCATCAGATGAATGACTCTTCAAGTAATTTAATGAGCGTGAAGAAGACAAGATCGCTCAATAATCTTTTTGTATTTAAGGAGCCTGAAAAGATTTTAAAGAGGACTCCATTAGGTCTCTTTTCATGATGAGGTATTTTACGAGTCTGAAAAGAACCAGAAAAGGACTAGGGCCTTTGATGCTAAGTTTTGAGAGCATGGCCAAAGTGTCACAATAAATGCTCAAAGATTTTCTCCATTTTATGGTAGTACGAAAAAGTCAAAAACAAACTCTATTATACCAAAGTCTTGTCACTGTCATGTGATAAGACCTTTGACATACCTACTTTCCCTGAATCCTAGCTTCTAGAGTGAAGACTAAATGGATTTTTTATCAGTCTGTCATACAAATTCCTAGCACCGCTCATGCCCCTTTATCCAGGAGCAGTATCCCTATTCGCACGGCTTTTCATCAGTTGTCCACAAGCGGTGCCACTGCCTGTCACCCTTGGTCCATGGGAGGTTATTACCAGAACTGCTTTGTCATAGAAGGAGAAGTGCGGTACCCTGGGTAAAAAGGGAAAAATAGAAGCTTATCGAGGATTCTAGATTATAAGCCTCAAGATATCCCTTATCCCTACTATTGTGGGTTGGTTGAACTCAAGATCCCTCATCCTAGGATCTTAGAGGCCACCTCACCCACTCATTTCTCAACCATCTCTATCCATTTATCCCTATAAATATGAGCTCTTAGCCATGGTTGAGGGGAGAACATTGAACCATGGTTGAGGGGAGAACATTGAAAGGTATTGTTATGTTGTTGGACTGATTCTTGGCCCAAGACCATTTGCAGAGAGCATAGAGAGCTAGAGTCAGAGCTTTCGGGGATGAAGAGTTAGTTTCATGAAGATGCATGTCAACACTAAGGCTTGGCTGTAAACTTCTTCATATTTCTAATGCAAGCTGATTTTATGTCCCATATATATTGTTGATGTTTGATTTTAGATATATATTGCTAGATTCCTTAGTCACTAGCATATATTAGTAGATCATATTCTGGTTACTTTCATTTGTTTCATATTGAACTCTTTTGCAGGTACACAGGTGAACTATCAAAGCCTTGCATTCCAGATATCTACAGCGTCTAGGGAGAGTTATCAACCTCTATGATCTATTTGTTCTGGATCTGAACCATTCAAACCAGTGGAACACCTTGCTGTCTGCAGGAAGTGAAATATTTCAAGCAACAAATCTGGCGACTCTACTGGGGAGTAGTTGTATTCAGTTGTTCTGATCGTCGTCATTCTGCAACTCTTGTCTGAATCCAGGCTCTGTTTTCTTGAACTCTTTACAGTCAGATCTACTTTTTGATTTGTAGTATTTGGGTTTGAAATTTCCAGATCTGAGTTATTTCAGTTTTTTATGCTCTGTTACCATAATCAATTTGGCAGTATTCACCTTGATCTAGTCTGTTTTTGATCTAATCCCATTAGAGGAAATTTGGGGTCTAAAATGGGCCTTATAAGAAAACGTGCCAAAATAAGTTTTTGTGAGTTGGAATTCAAGAACCAATAGAATTTCAATAAAATAAGTCAACCATAATGGTTGAATTGACATATTTGTCATTAAAAAAAACTACTTCTTTTGTTTGTATTTTCGACATATCTCATTGTGTTTTTACTCAAATTTCAATCGGGAGAGCTTGTTGGATGCGGAATTTGATTGCGCATCCAACAAGTACCCACACTGCATACTTTTGACAGACCCCACTACCCCAAAAACAAGAAATACCTGAAAAAATGTGATGATGACATCATCATCACGTTTTTTCAAGTATTTCTTGTTTTTGGGGTAGCGGGGTCTGTCAAAAGTATGAAGTGTGGGTACTCGTTGGATGTGGAATCAAATTCTACATCCAATGAGCTCTCCCAATTGAAATTTGAGTAAAAACACAGGGAGATATGTCGAAAATACGAACACAAAAAGTAGTTTTTTTCTTGCTTCCTCCAAAATTAATCAATATTATTTTATTATTTTAACTATTATTTTATTATTTTCCTTAGGAGGCCCATTTTAGACCCCAAAATTCCTCTAATGATTGTTCTCTTTTTGTTTTGGCCATCTACAGGGAACCGTGGCAATTCTTTGTACGAGGTGCGGTGCCACCACCTGAACATAGGGGACAGTAAGCGGTGCCACCACCTATATCTGGTTAGTGAAGAGTAGTGCTACTTTGGAGACGCTCTTAAAACACATACAAAGCACGGTACCAGGTAGGCATTAGTCCAAAACACTTTTTCCTCATTTTTCTTTGAAAATTTGGAATTTTCATTGCTTTCAGTTCTATTATCAGGATTGTGTTATTGAATCTGATGTGTGTGGCTTGCTGCTTTGATGGTTAAGATGGATTTTGAGTGGAATTTCAAAAAATTGTTTAGTCTTTTTTATTGTTCATTCGCTTCTTGCTTGTTGATTGTGCTTAAAGAAGGATTTCTTATTTTCTGAAAGTTAGGGCGTTCATTGAACTCTCTTTTCATTACATATACTGAAACAAGAAAATTAGATTAGCTTCTAGATTTCATTTCTTGTTGGCATAGTAAACTTCTTTTCTCCCTTCAAAAAAGAAACTTTTTGCTTGAGATTAGGACATCATATTTGAGTGTTGGATTTGGGATTTCTAATTGGCTTCATAAGCTTTCAAGACCTTTATGATCTTTCGTCTCTCATGCATATAGGACTATCTTAATCAAAATAAAAATAAAAATGGTAGTTTTAAGTTAGATTTGCTTATGTTTTTAATAAATTTGAAAAATTAGAGTGCATTGGCATATAGGTGTGCTTGGTGCTTGGTGTTGTTCTTTTAGGAAAAGAGATTCTCACCCTTCCCATTTGCTTTCGAAAAGAAAAAGCTAGTTTGTAGAAGTCTTTACTTGTCTTTGATTTGATGTTCATGACTGTTGATTGGAATGATTTTTGGTTTTGAAACAAACAAAAAAACACTCTCTTCCATCCTGTAAGTAGGCATATTGAATGGTAAACTTAACATTTGCACAAGCATACTGCATGGTTTTACTTTTCTGTTAGAACATCACGCATTCACCTAACCATACAAGTTAAAATTAATGGTATTTGTAGGTTAAAATTTACGTAGTAACTTGAGTGATAGGTTAGAGACATGTTCGTAAAGCATAGAAGATGTCATTATTTGTTAGCATTACATTACGGGACTTGCGTGGTTCTTCCACATACTGTCGATATATCAAATGGCCTTTCACGTACCCTTGAGGTATATAGAAAGGTACTTCACGTACTCAATTGTATATAGGAAGGCGCCTTGTGAACGGTTATGCATTAGACAGCAGTACTACCGATTTGAGCTCCCACGTACCTTGCGTATATCAAGAGACCCTTTTAGGAATCCTCAAACCATCTGAGTTATCCTTTTGGCCTGTCCTGTGAGGTTCCTGACTCTTATACACTCCTTTCACATGTTTTCTTGTTGCTTTTAGTTTGAGTAGTACTTGCTTGTGCATGGTAGTTAGGGGGTTGTTAGAGAGTTTAGAGATGGCATCCTCATCTAGGACTACCACTCAAGGCATCCCTTTCCAAGGTGTACCTTTTGTATTCCCTCCAAGTGAAGGTATTGGTCCTCCCTGTATTGCCACTCTAAATCTTCCTAGATTAACTATAGGATTACCGGTATGGCTATTTAATCCAGTAATTCCTATTCCACCTAATGTCTCAAATGTAACCTCTCCTCTGGGAGAGGATCGACCTCAACCTAATCCCTCTCCTTCTTCATCGGTTGATGTTCCACCCCTTTCTTCTTCTTTGCTTGACCAAAGCTCTATGGTTAGTAGTCATGTGGGTAAGAAGAAGAAGAAAGGGAAGGGTAAAAGGAATAAGGATAAGAAAGAGAAAAAGCAGCAATGATCTACTCTCGATGGTGCTCATTCTAAGAGAAAACCCAGAAAACCCAAGTTCCCTTGTAAGATTTGCAAGGGGGACCACCTTCTTAAGGAGTGTCCTGGCCTCTCCCATGTACAAGAAGAGTGGTCTAAAAGGTACAAACCGTCCGTGTCATCAACCTCTGATCATCATGTTGACGATACTCCCTCAACCAATGACCCATTGGTAAAAGGTCGTAAGGGTAAAGTCTTGTATCCTTCTTTAATATGCAAGGCTATGCATCGTACTTTTATTTTTCCAAGCATAGATGAAGCTTCGCGTTGGTTGGAAAATATTACTGATCATCAACAGGTGATTCCAACAAGTGATAGTACATTATCCCTCGATCCCCCACTTGTTGACCAAGTGGTCAATTCGGATTTATCTATGGTTGATCCCACTCTTCCTTCGGAGAGTGAAGTTAAAGTGGTCGAGTCAGTGTCATTTCCATCCGATCCCACTCTTTCATCAGAGAGTGTTAAGGCTGAAGTACTCTCTTTGACCAAAACTTTGTCTTGTTTTTCTCTTCTAGTAGAGAATGAACCAAAACCTACCGAAGTTTTTATGCTTCGTTCTGATTGTTCTCGACAAGAGGAAATTTTGTTTGTTTCGACAGAACCCTCTCCAAGTAGTGAGGTTATTTCCTTTAACTGGAGTAACCTAATAGAGTCTTGTCTTCATTCGAGTGTTCCTTTCCAGATAGTTGTGAATGTTACTTCTAGTCGGATACTTCGCACTATTTTTTTATGAAGGGGCTTTTGTTAGTATTCTATCCTCAACTGCTTGGCAAGCTTTAGGTTCTCCTTAGTTTGTGCCAGCCACCGATCAGATACTGGCTTTTAATAGAATACCTACTGCACCTTTCGGGACCCTTCCTTGTCTTCCTATTACATTAGGAGGGAAAACTGTCTGTATTGATGTTATGGTGGCCCAAGGTCCTTTAGATTTCAATATGCTCCTTGGATGTGATTATTTTCATGCCATGAAGGTTGTTGTGTCCACACTCTTTAGAGTTATGCATTTTCCCCATGATGGGAAGATGGTGACCATTGATCGGCTTTCATTTTTTACACCTGACCATCGCATTACTCCTAGTAATCAGACTACTTTGAATGTACCCCATGTTCTTGTGGTTCCTTCCCCTTCTTCTAGCTAGCTTCTTCCATCGTAGCTAAAGTGGGGGGCATGGCTCTAGTATATGGACATCATAATGGAGCTAAGAGGGTAGCTTTTATGTAATGGGGGAAAACTACCAACCTTTGGATATCATGTTTGGTAGGGGTGGGTATTAAGCATTGTTTACACTTTTGTTTTCAAGCTTGCATAAAAAGGAAACCAGATTTAGAGCATAGTTTACTTTTGGTTTCAAGCTTGTTAAAAAATAAAACCACTCCTTAAGCATAGTTTACACTTTTGGTTTCAAGCTTTCATAAAA
The DNA here is from genome assembly GCA_001517045.1 of Pseudotsuga menziesii. Lineage (NCBI taxonomy): Eukaryota > Viridiplantae > Streptophyta > Pinopsida > Pinales > Pinaceae > Pseudotsuga > Pseudotsuga menziesii. The sequence continues at coordinate 283,401 of LPNX010995231.1, read as the reverse complement.
ATGAAACCATGTTCTGAGAAAAGTTCCCATTCTGTGTCAAGCTCATTAAAAAATGAAAGAGCACCTGAACATCATGTCAGGTTCTGACCATCATGTCAGTCTTATTCTAAGCATAGTTCATTTTCTATTTCAAGCTCGTTAAAAAATCAAGTAGGTTTTCCTCAAGCATAGTTTACCTTTTGGTTTCAAGCTTGCATAAAAATGAAATCATGTTCCAAGCAAAGTTACCTTCTGTTTCAAGCTTGATCCAGATGGAGATCGGTGGCCACCCACCTATTCCACTGGCTCAAAACATTTGTCCATTGTGGCAGTTTCCTAGTTATTTTTCGGCAGTTTTTCGAGTCCTAAACTTTCGGGGCCGTTTTGAGGCCTTAAACGACATTTTTTGGAGATTCGGGGCCAAATGGTTGCCATCGGCATGCATTTGGATGACCAAAAGTTGTAAATCTTAGAATGACCTTTCCAACGAATTCTCGAATGCCCAAATCGGAGATCGTATGCAAAAGTTATGACCCCGGGAAGTTGACTGTTCAACTTACCACCGTGGGGCCGCAAACTTTATGACGGTTCATCTTCTAGGGTTACGTTTTGGGACTTTTGGGGTTCTCACCTCATTTTTATTATAAATAGGCCCCTTTGGCCTCATTTTGTATTCATCTTGGCACGAATGAGCGTAGCGGCCACATCTCTTCTCAGAGATAGCTACCACCATTCAAGCGATTGTATTACAGTCTGTTCTATTTCTGCAATTTAATAGAATATGTGTTTACTGTATCTCTGTTATCTTTGCAAAATGTCTATTATTATGACTCTGTATATGTTCTTTCATTTCGTTCACACATAAATCCGGATCAGTGGTATCAGAGCAATCTGTTCTTTGATTGTTTCTCGGTGCATGTCCCCGACGAGATCCGAGTACAGAGAGTTTGGTCTCGAACTATTTTCGCTCGATCATTCTCGTCGTCCCAAACGACCTCCCATGGTGGAAGAAAAGAGAGACGACAGAGCAGGAGATCCTATCAAGTCGCTGCTTGAGGAAGCCCTCGAGCGACAGAAGAACGAGATGATGGATAGTTTCTCCCAAATCCTTCGGCGAATGCCGGCCGTGGCCAGTGCATCTTCAACAAGCAGCCGGTTTGGGGATGCAACTCCCTTTAAGGTACAAGTTAACTTTGATATTCCTTTATTTGAAGGTAATATTGATGCAGATGCCCTAGATAATTGGGTGAATGTTCTAGAAGGGTATTTCTCTGTTCACAATTTTTTCGACAGAGAAAAGATCACCTTTGCGCTCCTTAAGGCAGCCCCCCATGTCCAAAATTGGTGGGGTACTTATTGTGAGAAAAACTTATCAGACGAGTCTGAAATGTTTGAAACAATTCCCACTTGGGCCTCTTTCATAGATGACGTCAAGGAACAGTATTACCCTGTGGGAAACTATGATGACCAATACACAAAATGGACCATTCTGCATCAAGAAAGGGACCAGACGGTGTCGGAGTACACCAAAAAATTTCATACTCTGTGGAAAAAGCTGAGTATCAAAGACTCCGAGCAGCACCTAATCCTGAAATATCGCAGTGGTCTACATCGGTACATCCGAACTGAGATGGACTTCCTCGACATCTCTTCACTTGGATCCGCCTATCGGTATGCTGTCAAAATCGAGGAGAAATTTCGACAAAAGAATAAGCAAGACTCTGGACCTACGAATCCACCGCAGAAGCAAGGCAAGGGAAACCCTGGCCCGCAGAACACCGCAAAAGAAAACGACAACCAGTCCCCACCACAAGCAAAGAAGGGAGATCGAAAGACAAAGAAGGACACTGGTAAGTGGTGCGAATTTCATAAAATCCCTTGGCACAACACTAATGAATGTCGCTCAAAGAAATCATTAGTGGCCGAGATCAAATCTTCAGAATCAGATCCTGATTCTGATTCCGAACCCAATGCCACAGCCGCAGACAATGGGAGGCAGATCATTGATGCAGACCCCACTGCCACTGTTGCTACCGCACAGATTCAACTCGAGGATCCTGAAGAGGCAGAGGTAGAGGAGCGCCTATTCCACTCGCAGATGTGGGTGAAGGGGATGCCTCTACATTTTGTTGTTGACAATGGTAGCCAAAAGAACCTGATCTCAGCAGAATTCGTCAAGAGATTGGAGCTTCCTACAACACCACACCCACAACCTTACAAAATCAGTTGGCTAAGCCAAGGACGCGGTATCCGCATTACTCAGCAATGCCTCCTACCATATGGCATCAAGCCTTTCCAAGATGAGGTATTGTGTGATGTGGCCCCACTTGAAGTCTGTGATGTTCTTTTAGGACAACCATATATGTGGAAGCGTCATGCTGTATATGAGTCACGACCTCGCAGTGTCATTGTCACTTTGGGAGGACAACTCTACCAGATCCCAGAGACAGTTGCACCTACTACAGTCTCGCAGGGTAGGAAGATAAGTTCCCACATCATAAAATTATTCCTCTTCACAATTGCGTCTAAAGGAGAACATAAGATCACAGAGGCCTCCACACCCTCTGCACAGGGTGTCTCTGCTCATTAGACACAAGAAGAAGACAGATCCATTGTTTCCGCATCTATCCGAGTACCTCTACAATGCAAGGCCACGCATTCAAGGTGCTCATCCAGAAACAAACCATCCAGACAAAAATTACAACCCTCTCGGGGTGCCAAAGAAAAGCAGCCTCTTCACTTCAACAAATGTCACACCAGGAGATCTACTCAACACATAGTTCGAGATATGATACGGGATTCCACGCAATGGAGACCATTGCTTCCTAAGGAGGGAGGATTGATCCAGATGGAGATCGGTGGCCACCCACCTATTCCACTGGCTCAAAACATTTGTCCATTGTGGTAGTTTCCTAGTTATTTTTCGGCAGTTTTTCAAGTCCTAAACTTCCGAGGCCGTTTTGAGGCCTTAAACGACGTTTTTTGGAGATTCGGGGCCAAATGGTTGCCTTCGGCATGCATTTGGCCGACCAAAAGTTGTAAATCTTATAACGACCTTTCCAATGAGTTCTCGAACGCCCAAATCGGAGATCGTATGCAAAAGTTATGACCCCGGGAAGTTGATTGTTCAACTTACCACCGTGGGGCCGCAAACTTTATGACGGTTCATCTTCTAGGGTTACGTTTTGGTACTTTTGGGGTTCTCACCTCATTTTTATTATAAATAGGCCCCTTTGGCCTCATTTTGTATTCAGCTTGGCACAAATGAGCATAGCGGCCACATCTCTTCTCAGAGATAGCTACCACCATTCAAGCGATTGTATTACAGTTTGTTCTATTTCCGTAATTTAATAGGATATGCGTTTACTGTATCTCTGGTATCTTTGCAAAATGTCTATTATTATGAATCTGTATATGTTCTTTCATTTCGTTCACGCATAAATCCGGATCAAAGCTTGTGTAAAAATGAAACAGATCCCCTTCTCTTGAGTTGAGTCTTCACTTTAGTGTTAGAACTTGAGCCTTCTTTTTTATTTCCTGATTCTCATTCTTCCTACCCCCTGGTGAACATTTTCACATTAGTAACCAGGCTTTTAGGTTGGGTATGCAAGAAGAATCATTAAATGAAATGAATCTTGGGGGCATGTCGAGCCGCTAGCAACCATGCTAGGGGTTAGCTTCACCAGCAATCATGCTAGGGGTAAGATTCCAACCTCTGTATATCATGTTAATGGGATTTTTTCAAGCATAGTTTACGTATTGGTTTCAAGCTTGTGTAAAAATGAAACCAATCCCTGAGCATTCCTTCAACTGATCTTCGAGCTCATTAAAAACAGTAAGATGGTGTTGAGCTTACTTTTCATTTTTCGTGCTCTGGTTAAAACATCAAAAGTGGTTTGAGCTTAGTTTATTACCTTTTTGTGCTCTAGATTCAAACATGAAAAGGTTAATGGAGTTCTCTTTAAACCCTTTTCAAACTCCCTAAATATGAAAATATTGTCGAGCGATCTTGTCTTCTTCATGCTCGTTAAAGTATTTGAAGAGTCATCTATCTGATGGTAGGTTATCTCTTTCTCATTTTGGATAGTACTATTTACGAGAAAGGAACACTCCAGCCAATCACAACTGGAAGAGTTCTCTAAGGTATGATTTTATACTTTTTCAGGCCTTAGAGACTAAATCATACAAAAAAGGACCCCCATGGATTTTTCTTCCGTATTCATTCAGACTCTCTAAACATGAATGATACTGAGTTTTGGGAACGATCCCATCCTCTCTCAGGTTCGTAAAACATCTGGGACTAGAATTGTCTTCCAACAAGCTATATCGAGTGTTTGTTACCCTCTTTGAACTCGTAAAACCGAAAAGAGGCATTCATCAAGCATGGTGGGGAAAATGGGAAAAGGAATCATTTTGCAAATAATGACAGTTGTTTGTCATTACCTTTGAACATGGCACTTGTCTGCATAATCATGTCAGTCAATTCGGTATTTAGTTGATCTCCATGATGATCCACCTTCATGAGTCATGTCAATCCTTTGAGTCTTTCAAAAGAATGCATTGTCCATTTTCGTATTGTGTATCTGTCCTGTTTAGTCATGCTGCCAAGTCATTTTGTCGTGTCGCCCGATGTTCAAAGGGAATCTGAAGAAGTCCTACCTCTGTAGTATACACAGCTTTTTGTGTCAGTATCTTTGAGTCAGTCATATGGTTACTATGTTCACATCATTCCAGAACTATATTCTGAGTTTCGTGTCATCGATGTGGGACTCATCATGGCCCTCCTTTGACGAGACTATTCCTGTCGATATCAGTTCATCATCCAGGAAATAGTCTTAGAAAAAATATTTAGTACCTTCAGATCTGTATGCCTTAATGATAGATTCTCTCGCTCTTGACATAGGTTCACATCATTGACCTTTGATCGATAGAATCAATTGGGTGTTCGACATCAGGACATCTATTTGCACTCAGTAGATTGTACTATGGTACCTTGGGAATCATTGACATTAATGGTGATCTCTCTCACGCTTGTTAACAGTTCACATCATTGGTCAGTAATCAAGTGATTTCTACCATGTTCGACTTCAGATCATTGTAATCACATGGATAGAATCATACTTTGTGGAAGATGAGACGAAGACCCTGGGCATTTGTTTAAAAGCACTCATTTCTTTCTCCTCAGGTTGCGATGGAGTTTTGTATATCTAGCATGGATCCACATTTGTATGGTCATGGCTATGCTCAAATTTGCACCTATATGACATATATCTATGTTGTATGTCTGGTATCTATGTCCAAGTTTGAGTCCTCTATCACATGGATCTATGCTGTATTCTAGTAGCCATGCTTGTTTATTCCAGTCATGGATCTGCCTTGTATTGGTCTGCAGTTATGAGTTTGGTTACTTGCGTCTATGAGTCAACATACTGATGTACTACAGATGCCTACTTAACAGTTTCTAGGGAGAGTTATCAACCTCTGTGATCTATTTGTTCTGGATCTGAACCATTCAGACCAGCGGAACACCTTGCTGTCCACAGGAGGTGAAATATTCCATGCAACAAACTCCCTAGAACTTTTACTGTTATCGCTCGTATTCCTACAATAACTTGAAAAAGCATCCGTTAAACTCTCTAATAAATGACATTAAAGGATCATGACTAATATTTTTCTTGTAATAAATGGTTTTAAAACAAAACTATGATATGCCAAACCCTAAAATGTTTATAAAAGTCGAAATAGTAAAAAACAAAACATTTTACCATTTACCAATAGTGGAGAGCCCTTGGATTTAGTTTCTTAGCCATATTTTCAGTTGGTGATTCTGGGAGCTCTACCGTCTAGTTTATGTGTCATCAAAGACAAGTAAGAGCTTGAACCTCACTCTTTCCATTTCATGTTTTCATTTTTTTTCATTTTTTTGGGAAGTTTAGGGAAACTTGAGCAAGCCCTAAAACCTTAAATATGGGCACCTCTCTTATCCCTTGTAGGATAAGTGGTACGCCAGAGGAAACATGCCAAATACTTTTCACTCAAGTGGTGCCACCACCTGTCCTCAATGAGACTCAGGCAGTGTTGGCCACGTGTAACGAAAAACATGCGAGAAAAGAAAAATAGATGATTGTTGATGATTTGAAAGGTTGATTACATTTCCAATTAGCCTTATGATTGTTTTTGGTAGGTTTCCCTTGGTCAAAAATGGTTATTTGGAAAGAAAGGAAACATGATGATGATGATGCTTTTGCCGAAAGAAATTCGGGATGTATAGCCGCGTTGAGGAATTGTGGCATTCTAAAATTCTTCTGCACACCTAAAATAGTGTCTCATGAGTGTTTACTGGAACATATTCTCCACATGTGGAATCCGGAGCAACAATACTTTGAGGTGGGAGATCATGTGTTGACGATTGAAGTAAAAGATATCTACTTCTTGACAGGCTTATTGAGATGGGGTGCTCCTATCTGGTTGATTGGTTCCTGTGGAGGGGACATCACCACCCAGCAATTAATAAATTGCCACTACATTCCAGGGACTAGAACATAAGGGAAGAAAATTCCCATCAAGGCGGTGGTGGATGGCCCTCTTCGCATGATCTTATTTACCATGCAGAGGTTAGAAAGGATCCAAGGGGCTCATCAGGATTCTAGAGCGCACATGCTCTATGCTATAGAGGCTATGGCACCGACAGGATTCAACTGGGTGGAGGCACTACTACCGGTTTTAAAAGACCAACTGACCAAGTGTCGGCAGGGAGAGTTGAAGCAGTTTGGTTTTGGATCCATTTTAGCATGTTTATTTTTTGAGTGGGTCCCCCAACTGAGACCCCAGGTAGTATTCACAGAGTTGAGGGTGAGAGACCCTCACATGCTAAGGTGGGTTCAGATCATGTCCTGCACAAGAGAAGGTAAGGGCAAGGTGAAGTTTGGAGACCCATTTTTCTGATGGCTGAGCGACCAACTCCTCATGGTTGAGGACTATGCATACGTGGGTACTGATTTCAGGGGTGATCCTGATCGACCACTTCCACCTGGTGCATAGTGGGGCAACATTGGTAAGAAACAAAACCCTAAAATCGAAATTGTGTTTTTATGTTTTAATTTTTTATATTTTTTTATGTGTAGTAACAAGACTTAAATATTTTCATGCAGATGTTGGAGCAGCATGACCTGGGAGATCTTCCCCACTAGACAGGCGAGCAGGAGCTCTTTTTGTTCCACAGGGTGATGACATGATGGGGGAACTAGAGGAGAACATAGATAGGTAACTCTAGACATACCAGATGCGTCGATCGACGACATCCCCCTAAGATATCAAAGGCCCACTGCAAGAGTACCAAGTTGTTTCAGTAGACTGCTACACAAAGTAGCCTGGGCTGTCATGTGTTACCGTGAGCACCACTAGATGATAGGATGCATGATGTATTACTGAAAGCTGATATATAGCTTCAGGATTTTGTATGATGATGTTTTTCCTGAAATCCTAAGCGCTTCATATGAGGTCTCGTGATCTATTTTTGTAAAACACTTCTATATATATATATATACATGCTTTTACTTTTGGTGTTTATATGTATCAAATGGAAAATGTATTTACATGATTTTTACGTGTCTTTTTACAGTTTATTTACAGCAAGCCATGTCTGATTTTCATGTCTTGAATTGGCAATATGCCAGTCTATGATTTAATTTTCCAATGAGTTGACAACTGTATTGTCTTCCCTAGGGATATGCCTATAAGCAATAGCTTCAAATGAACTTTCCAATAAACGTACCCTCCGGAAGAGATGAAGAAGCTTGATATTCCTAATGGTATAGACATTATTAAATGACAAACCACTAATTGTGAGTCCACAAAAACTACCAAGTTATGAACGTCTTGGGAGGCAGCTTTAGTCAGAAGTCCTATGACTGTTTGATACTCGGTGATATTATTGGTAGTTGGATAAATACAAACCTCTCCTGAATTGAACAAATCATGAGCTAGGGAATAGAGAACCCAAGAAGCTGAGGCAAGGTTCAAGGTGTGGTGGAAAGCACCATCAGCAAAGCCATAGAAAGCCATCTGCTCAGCACGACCAAAACATGGTATAAACAGATTTGGACACTAAACTAAAAACCATATTGAAAATACTTAAGCATTCTAAAAAATCAAGCAATATACACATATACAAGGTACTATACAAGAAATATCTAGGCATAGTACCTCTTTAGGTACAACCCATTGCAAGGTTGTCCTAAGGGGATTCCATCATAGTCCACGAGCTCATAGGTCCCTTTCTCTAGAACTTTGGAAATAATGAAGGGACCGTACCACATGGATTCGAACTTCCCTTTCCCTAGTTTGTCATGTTTCTGATCATAGGTTAAAACTAGGTCACCTTCGTTAAAGGCACGAGGTTGGATAGACTTTTCATATTGCGCCTTGATGTGTTTCTTGTGTGCCTCATTGGCTAAGGCATCATCTCTTCTAGTTTTGTCAAGGTTGTTCAACTAGAGAAACCTTTCTTCCTCTGTGGAAGTGTCTGGGAGAAGTTTGACGACAAGTTTCAAGGATGGAATTTGACATTGAATTAGTAAGATAGATTATAGTCTGTAGACAAGATGAAAGGGTGTAAAAATAGTAGCTTTTTTTTACTGAAGTCCTATAATCCCAAAGAGCAGAGAAGAGGATATGGTGCCAGTTGGATTTATGGTCTCCAACCATCCAACACAGCATTGTTTTTAAAACTTTGTTAATGGCCTCAACTTAACCATTAGCTTGCAAATAATAGGGCGTTGAGTTTTCATGACAAAAACCTAGCTTAGCACTTAATTCCTCCATCATTTGATTGCAGAAATGTGGTCCGTGATCCGTAACTATGGAATGTGAGACTCTGAATCTTGCTATCACGTGATTGAACAGGAAGAGAGTGGCAAGTCTTACCGTCCTCTACATATGTAGGCATAGCCTCAGCCCATTTCATAAAATAATCAATGGCTACAATGATATAACCATGTCCCCCAGTTGAGATAGGATTATAATGGACGTAATCGATCCCCCATTTGGCGAAAGGGCCAATGGCAATGACGAGGTGTAACAGAGTAGGGTGGGTGTGCTTTTTTAGATATAAATGTTAGCAGGGTGGGCATTTCTTAACAACCTCGTGAGAATATTTAAATATTGAAGGCCAGAAATAGTCAGCGCAAAGGATTTTCTGGGATGTAGCCATCCCAAATAGATGACCACCACATGCTCCAGAGTGGCAGTCATTCAAAACTTGTTCAGCTTCCTCATGGGTAAGGCATCGCTGGATAATGAAATCAATACCACATCTATACAAAGTGTCATTTAAGATGAGGTAGTATTTTGCATGGTGATCAATACGATGATGATCGTCATGGGATAAAGTGGGCTGAAATCTCTGTGTCTAGAGATAAATGATTAAATCTCCATACCATGGGTCAGTAGTGCTTATCAGGAATAGGAATTAATTCGAGAATGAATCACTGGGTTGAGATTCCATCGAAGCACAGGGAAGATCACACATTAGCTCAGCAAAGACCAAGTTTTTCTTTGATGTAGCTTTGGAAAATTCCATATCAAACTCCTTTAGGATGACTATCCATCGGGAATATTTTCCCCCGAGGACCTGACGAGTCAGGATGTAATACATAGGGTTCTGGTTTGCCAATATGGTGGTTGTGTGGAGCAAAATGTGGTGGCAAAATTTCTGTACAGCAATGACCATGGCCAATGCTAATTTCTCCACATGTGAGTATCGAGTTTCGGAATCCATGAGATTCTTACTAGCATAGTATATCATGTGCTCCTGACTGTCGGGATTCTCCTGCACCAAAACCATAGCAATGGTAGCAGTGGAGGTAGCAATGTATAAGAGAAAATACTTTGAATAATCTAGAGGGTGTATCATGGGTGAGTGATTCAGAGCGTGTTTAAGATTATCAGAGGCCAGTTGGGCTTGGTCATCCCAAAAGAATGGAGTGTCCTTCTTGAGGAGGTGCATATAGTCTTATGTTTTCTCTACAAAATTGCAAAGGAAATGGCGAAGAAATTTTTCCTTCCCTTGCAAACTTTGGAGTTATAGAAGGTTGGTTGGGGCTAGTAGGGCTAAAATAGCCGCAATTTTCAATGGATATATCTAGATGCCATCCTTAGAAACCACAAAACCTAATAGATGTCCTGTCTCAATGCAAAAAACAAATTTATGAGAATTGAGCCGTATGTTATAATGACGACATCTCAGGAAAATGTCTCTAAGATGACCAGGATGGTCCTCCCATCGTTGTGAATGAGCCGAGAGGTCATCAAGGTATGATTCTACAATATTTTTGATATCGTCAAACACATAGGACATAGCACGCTAGAAAGTGGCTCCAGCATTTTTTAGGCTGAATGGTAACTTCCTATATGCAAAGGTTCCCCATGGGAAAATAAATGTTGTCTTGTGCTGATCAATGGGTAATATTCCAATCTAGTTATAGCCTAAAAATCCATCCATAAACAAGAAGATGACACTTTCGGCATAGTTGTCGATAATCTGGTCGATATGTGAAGTGGGAAAGTTGTCTTTGGGACAAGCTTTATTCAAATCTCTGAAATTGATGCAGAATCTAATGGTGCCCTATTTTAATTGACAGGGATGATGTTCGATACCCATTCTGTTAGGGGTATAGGATAAATAAACCCTTCTTTTAGAAGATTTTCTATTTCAGCTTTGATAGCCGTGGCTTTTCGTGGATGGACTTGTCTCAGTTTTTTCCTAACATGTTTTGCAGTGGGATAGGTTTTTGTTTCATGAACAACAATGGATGAGTCTATCCCAGGCATTTCTTCATAGCACCAGGAAAATACATCTCGAAATTTTATAAAAATTTCTCTATATGTTTCAGATTATTCTACTAAGCAGTTCTTCCCAACATGAACATGCTCAAGGGTGCCAGGCTTGGATGATATGTCAATTGGATTTGTTTGAGTAATGTTGCATAGATTTCCTTCAGACTCCACTTTTTGCAACAATATAGGAGTTTGAGGGGTTTTGACAATATCAGTAGTAGAAAGGGATGCAAAATCATGGTCTACCGAGCTAGTGTTGGGGAGGAATGAGGATCTATGGTGATGATCCTCCCATATAGACTGATTCATACTCATGATCTCCATAATGGACTCGTCAGAGGGAAAAGTCTGGGAGATATAATCCAGATTAGGAACAGAGGGTTCTAACCAGTAAGGAAGATGGTAAGGGTCCGAAGCCACTAGATGAAGGCCATTAGTCTGGTCATCGGAAATGGTTTGGATAATGTTGTACATTTCTTCATGCAGACTCAACGAGGTGGACTCAACAAATTTTTTTCCCTTTGGATCATAATCAAATGAAAAAATCATATTTAGCATCATTTTTTCTATGTTAGGAGGGCTTGATGGAAAAATCCCCATAAGGGAAGAATCATTCAGCATGCCTACCCCAATCGACTGGTAAGGAGGAGGGGACTGGCCTAACATAGGGATGCTATTAGCCATAGGAGTGGTAACATCTGGCATATAGAAATCAAGCTGATCAATGGTTACAATCCTCCCTAGATGCAGAAACTGGATGGTTCGAAATATCGACGAAGCGACAACAGTCATGGCGTAAAACCAATTTCTTCCTAATAGGAGGTTGTAGTCTTACAGGGCATCTACTACTTCTACTTGAATGGAAATGGGTTTTCCCTTGAGCTCAACTGAAAGTGTTGGTATGAGACCATGGGGATGGAAACCTCGTCCATCAAAGGCTTTCAGATTCATCGGTGATGTTACAAGCTCGGGAGAGCCAATAGCTTTCCAAGAAGATAGGGACAAAACCAAAGTTGAAGCTCCTTCATCTAGGACAGTTCTAAAGACCTTTTTCCCAACTACTTTAGTTATGATTTGGAAAATGATTTTGTGAGGTAGCCTAGACTTATAGTTCTCAACCTTAAAGTGAATAAAATTAGTGTTGTTTGGGTCTAAAGCTCCTAACATGGTTAACAAGTTTTTTTGTTGCGTAGGACAACTTTGGAGTACTTCCAAGGTAGACATTGCACATGGTGCCTGAGCAAGATATTCAACTACATTATAAAATTGGGCATCTTGAGCATTAGGATTAAAAACAACCTTCCTAAGAGTACTCTTCGATGGGCGGAAAACCATGTTGAGATTAGGTTTCTTGATGGTTAGGGGACCAGTAGACGAGGACTTGGGAAAATGAGTAGAGGGTTATTTTCCTAAAGAATAGTTGTCTTATTTCTTGTCTATGGGTTTTTCATAACTCTGCCTTCAATTTTGTAAATTAATAGTGTCCGAGGACATCATGCAAACTTCCTCTAAAGAACTAGAATTTCCCTTATTAGACATGTTGTCTATTAGTTGTTGTTGAGAAGGGAAAGGATCAGTGAGAACTGCTGGCGTGGGATTAGTTTTTAGAAATTGATTGATTTATTCATGACAAGGAAACTCTTTCGTGAAGTGGTCACCTTTGTATAGAAGACATGGATATTTTTCTTTTCTTTTCCCTTTATCATTCTCATTGGTGGTTGGTTTCGGATTCTCCTGCGGGTTTCCAGGTTTTTTGTTTTTCACTTTACCTTTCTTTTTATTGTTGTCGGGAATTTTCCTACTCTAAATGGAATTTACCTCAGTGGAAACCTTGGGAGTTGAAGGACCATGAGTGGAAGTATGGGGTTTCTTGGTAGGTTTTTCTATCGACGGGGACTGGATTGAACCAACAATCTCGTCAATAGGGGTTTCTGCTAGTGGCTTGGTAGGATCAGTGCTTGGGCGAGGCACCTGAGGGATCAAGTCATACAGTGTTCTAGACTAGGAATATACCAACTCCAGATATTGGGCTCAACTAATAGCTTGCTCTTTGGTAAAGACACTACCCATATCCACATCTGGCATGATTGGAGGCAACAAAGATTTAGTAAACCAATCATCTAGCAATTCATGAGGGATAGGAGACTTAATGAGTCTTCTCCACCTTCTCAACTCATGGATATGGTCCAATATGTGCATGGAGGTGTTCTAACGCAGAGAAGTTAAGAGATATGTACCTGTTTCATAGCGTATAGGAAGCTAAAAGTGTGTAAGAAAGACAGTTTCCAAAGAACCAATATCCACAAACGAATCTTGCGGAAGTTCAATGTACCATTTCGCGGCCGTATCGGTCAATCTTTGTTGGAAGAGTCTTAAATGAACTAAATCATCCATTAGGGAGTTCAAGGAACACCACAAATGGAATGTCATGACATGGTTTTTTGGATCATTTCCCTGCTTTCCATCGAATTTTGAAATGTTTGATGGTAACTTTACTGGAATGGCAGGCCACGAGGGGTGATGTCGAATGGGATCATTAATTAACTTGGACAAATTAGGAGAGTCGAAGGTTCCTAGGAAAGGTAACTGGTGATTAGGTTCTATGTACTGGTAGTATTGATAAAGCATGTAACCACCAGTAGGACCATAAGTAGACTGATTTATAGGTTGTTAAAATGGCTGTTGTGGTGATGAACCTCCTAAAGATGCACCTGCAGGGGGTTTATTTCTAGGATCAGGACTGTTAGGACCACTGCAGCCTCTAGGAGGAGGACCACCGGGGCCTCCGGGACCACCAGGACTACTGGGACAACCATGACCACTAAGACCACTAGGACCACCTAGAGGAGGACCACCAGACCCTCCAAGGCCACCGGGACCACCAGGAGGAGGACTGCCAAACCCTCTAGGACCCCTAGGAGGAAAACCTCCAGAGCCTCCAAAACCACTAGGGGGAAGCCCACCAGACCCTCTTGGACCATTAGGAGGAATGCTTCCAGGCCCTTTAGGACCATTAGGCCCCCCAAAGGGGGGACCTTAGTAAGGTGGTCCTCTGGTTCCCTTGGCAGTATGTATAGGTATTCCTCCCATAGCTGGCATGTAGGACCAATTAGGTTTCGTGCATGGAGTGAAAGTGTTACTAGGATAGGGAAGTCTAGTATATGGTATTCTTGTAGGGGTGGGTTGGTAATTGATATTTCCTATAGGTACTTGATTTTTTGGGTAACCATACCCCAAGAGGTTTGATTGGTTACAAGTTGTGTCTGCAAGGGCTGACCTGAACTTGATGGGGGGTTAACTACGTTCATATAGGTAGGAGGGACATAGACTGCACATTTCCCTATACTAGAGCTATGTCCATTACTAGCTACAACTCCATTGATAGGTAATGTAGGTCATGCCAAGGGTTCCCCCCTAGCACTAGAAGGTATTGACAAAACAGGAATTGAATGTTGTTCCCCAAGTGCAGAAGACCCAGGAGGATTTGGAACAGATGTAATATGGGAGGCAATGGGGTTGGTGGTTTGACCTAGATTATGCAGAGTCATAATGCGATCTAAAATAGGTTCAATGGGTTTCATAGAATCAACAAGTGAGCGATATCCAGCAAGCCAAGGGTCTGCATTACGAGGAAAAATTTTCGAGCCAGGTGGTGGTGTAGCCAATATTTTATCTATTCTCTTTTCAAAGTCTTGTGCATGGAGAATGGCTGCCTAGTATTGTCTACGTTCTTCTTCACTTGGTGAAATTTGTTCAGAAGAGGCTGGCCGGGCACCAAACGAAGCAATGGCCTGTCCCATATAGGTATCCCAAAACAGAGCATTGGGACCATAATCTGTGTGGTTGGTATCATTAACACGGCCTTCTATGGGAGAATGGAAAGAATTATTACCCCTAGAAGGTTGTTGAGCCAAGGGAGGACCGTGTGAAGGATATTGATCTCCGCTTTCTGCAACCACATTTTCTCCCACATGGGAGTTGGTGGCAGCTCCTTGGTCGATATCTTCCATAGGATTTTCTCCCAAAATAGCAGGAAAATTAGGTATCAAGGCCTGTGCTCTCCTGGACCATCTCAATGCAAGTAGTTTGCACAGTTCCTATCTAACCTAGGGTTTCAAAACTAGAAAAAACACACCAAAAATTTTCCTACTCAAGCTACAGGCCAAACAAGCAAACTTAAATGACAGGAGGAGTTCAGATAGTCCGGTCTCTCACCAGGATTATCAATACTTTACGAGCTTCTCAATTAAATCCAAGACGACCAAGAGGTTAACTCAGTTTGGATAGGATATCCTAATGGGGTCTCCCGATATACGCAAGATATGTGGGAGCTCAAATCGGTAGTAGTGTTGTCTAATGCACACTCATTCACAAGGGGCCTTCCTATATACAATCAAGTACATGAAGTACCTTTATATATACCTCAAGGGTACGTGAAAGGCCATTCGATATACCGACAATACGTGGAAGAACCACGCGAGTCCCGGGATGTAGTGCAGACAACTAAAAAAAACTCCTACACTTAATGATGCCTGAACATGTCTCTATCCTATCACTCTTATTTCTANAATTTTAAAGTGGACGGTTAGGTGAATGCATGGAATTTTGACAGAAAAAGTAAAACCATGCAGATATGTAGATGCAAATATTTCACTTTACCGTTCGAGATATGCCTACTTATGAGAGGGAGAGAGATTTTTTTCTTTTTGTTTTGAAAACAAAAAATTTCCAAACAACTATTTTGAACAAATCAAATCAAAATACAAGCAACACATTCCAAACTCATTTTCTTTTTGAAAGCAATCAGATGGGTAAGAGTCTCTTTTCCTAAAATAAAAAAAACAAGCACTCTACATGCATACGGAATCTATTTTTTTTATTTTTCTCTGAAACATAGATAGATCTAACTTAAAACTACAATATTTTTTCTTTTGATGAGACATTAATGATGCAAGAGAGACAAAAGAACAAGGGGAACCTGAAAGCTTATGAGGCTAATCAAAGATCCAGTGCCCTATGCTCAGTAAAAATAATGACCTAATCTCAACAACAAAAATTATTTTTAAAACAAAAAAGAATTTCTCTATGGAAAATGTGGAAATTGAACCCAAGTGATAGAACAATTGCACATAAAATTTCTAATCAAACATGCAAAATTAACATCAAAGGAGACTAAAATTGGAGCATAAAACTAATCTGTATTGAATAAGTGTACAATAGCCAACATTGTGAAGTAATATGCTGCTGAAATATATAATTACATGAGATATTTGAATGCATGAGGATGCCATTCGAAATAGTCAAAAAGTAGGCTTACTAAATCTAGTCAAAGCCCCCATAGGTGCATAAAGTAGTTTCCAAATCCACTAAGATGCTCATGAATTGGAAAATTCAAGTAGGAAATATAATAAGGGATGGAAAGACAACTCATGCATTCTTTTATTAGTATAAAATGATGGAGGATGATGTGGGAAAAAACAAGTCAACTACACCTAGTCTAGCTTTTCCTTTTGCCTTAATTCTCAATAAAACAGGCAGATTTACAGAAAAAGCAGATATGTGCTTTGGAGGATATGGAATAAATAAGACATGATAAATATGGTTTTCAATAGGTTTCTCAAGTGTTCCATGACTCATTTTTATCAAGTGTTGACTTCTATGACATGTAGAAGGCAACTAGCATAGAGTGGAATCTAGGACACTACGTAATAAGGCAAAAATGATTTAATTAATGTCTAAGGTAGGTAACTATGGGTTGATTATTATAACACCCCCCTTAAGCCTGACTTTATGAGTAAATATCAGAAAACTATAGGGCCTAGCAACAAGTCTTAGTCACCCTTTACATACTACTTGTCCATTCAACCAAGGAAAGAGGCAAAAACCCAGTGGGAAAATCCTCCCTTAAACATGGACAGTAAAACAAAATTTGAAAATATTGTCATCAATCATGCTTCATTGAATGATCATCAATCCCCAGTAGTGATTTGAGATTGTTGAATGTCTTCTCACAAAAAACCTTGGTGAAGATGTCTGCTACTTGTTCTGAAGATGCATAGAAGAGTAGATGAATGGTGCCATCATGCACAAGCTATCTGATGTAGTGCATATGGATCTCAATGTGTTTGGTTCATTGTCTCTAAACTATATCATTGTAGATTCAAATGGTGCTCTAATTCTCACAGTAGATAATAGTTTAAAACTCTGATTCAAAGCCACATTCTCCAAATATTCCCTACAACCACAAACATTGAGTTGTTGCATTTACAACTCCTCTATACTCTGCTTCTGTAGATGAGAGTGCTATGGCACTCTGCTTCTTGCTTGACCAGCTGATTGGTCCTTCTATAAGCATGAACACATATCCTAATGTTGAATTTCAATTTGTGTTGTCACCTTCCCAATCACTATCAGTAAACCCAATCAAATCAAGATCAAATTTAGCTTTGTAGAAGATCCCATGAGTTGTTGTTCCTTGAACAAAGTTAAGGATATTTTTGGATGCTCTCCAATGGATCTCATGAGGCTGATCCATGTATATTGAATCCAAACTAACTGCATAATATAGATCAGGTCAAGTGTGTGTAAGATAAAGCAAAGACCCAATCAAATGCATACACAGTGTATTATTTACCATAGGAGAAGAACCTGCTTCTTCAAGCTTAACTCCTAAAAGGAAAGGAGTATTCCTTGGATCGAAATATTTCATGTTGAACTTGTTCAGAAAATCTAAGGCATACTTTGACTGATGTACTTTGATTCCATGTTGGGATTGAGCAATTTCCAGACCCAAAATTTGGCTCAACAATCTCAAATGTGTTATAGAAAATGCATGGTTCATTGCATCCTTCAAGGAGGCAATCTCTTTCTTTGAACTTCCTATAATCATAAGGTCATCCACATACAATACAATAATCATCAAATAAACATGAATCAACTTCAAATAAACATTAGGATCAGACTTACATTGAACAAAACTCAATGACAGCAGAAAGCCATCAATCTTGGCATACCAAGCCCTAGGGTCTTGCTTGAGCCCATACAATGATTTCTTTAACCTGCACACAAAATATGGATTAGAAACAAACCCTTCAAGTTGCTACATGCAAATATATTTAGTGATATCTCCATTTAGGAAAGCTCACTTCACATCAATGTGATGTACCTCCCACTACTTCAAAGCTACAATCGATAAATCTAGCCTTATGAAGTCCATCTTTGCCATTGGTGCAAAGGTTTCATTGTAGCCAATACCATGTACTTGTGAGTAGCCCTTAGCTACCAATATTGCCTTATATTTCAAAGGTGAACCATCAGCAGAAAACTTAGTCTTGAAAACCCACTTACATTGAACTACCTTCCTCCCTGGGGAAGATCAACCAGTTCCCAAGTGTTGTTCTTCTAGAGCGAGCTGAATTCTTCTTTCATGGCTGTTTGCCATATTGGATCATGTGATAAATCTTCATACATATGTGGATCTGATTCAACCATCAGATAGCACTTCTCATCAAATAAAGGATCTTTCTTACATGGGGCACTCTTAAACTAAGACCTATTCCTCCTAGTGTCACAAGGATTTCTAGCTAGTTCCCTATCTGCATGAATGGTCTTTGCTTCCCATTTTGGTATTGTAGGACTATCAGGATATGAAAACAAATCATCATTATCATAGATATCAGAATCAGCAAATGCATTAGTCTCTCCACTTACAATCAATGGATCTGGTGGTGAAGAAGACTCTCCAACTTCAACTACTACTAAAGGCTCTTCTTGGAACTGAACACTTATTTCAATGAAGGCTTTGTTAGTGCTCAAGTTGATCAAATTTTACCCTTTTGAATCTTCAGAATACCCAACAAATAGGCACTCTTGGATTTGGGGCTACAAATCCTTTCTCTTTTCAGTTGGAATTCTAGCCCAAGCCTTTGAGCCAAAAAATCCTAAAATGGGTCACATCTGGATTGTGCCCACTCCAAGCTTCAAAAGGAGTCATACCATCAATATTCTTATGAGGCACCCTATTCTGGATGTAGGATGCACAGTTTATATCCTCGGCCCAAAAATTTGGTGGCAAATTCTTAGCCTCCATCATGTAGGTTTCCATCTCCTTCATTGACCTATTCTTTCTCTCAGCAACACCATTTTGTTGTGGTGTGTAAGGGATCAAATGTTGCATCTAAATACCTGGATATTTACAATACTGAATGAACTCATACTTGACATACTCACCACCATTGTCAGATCTGAGGATCTTGAGTCTCCTCCCAGAATGATTTTCAACCAATGCCTTAAAGACTTTGAAGAGGTCAAAAACTTTAGACTTATGCTTTAGGAAGTAAACCCAACAATACCTAGAAAAGTAATCTATGAAGTTCAGTGCATATTTTTCTTGAATCATGGACATATGAGTAAATGGACCAGCAATGTCACTGTGGATCAAATCAAGAGGTGCAGAGGTTCTCTCATGGCTAGCTCTCTCAAATTTGTGCTCTACGTGTTTTCCTAGGATACAACCTTGACATACTTCCTTGGAAAAATTGATATTTGGTAACCCTATGACCATATATTTTTCACTCAAATTAGAAAGATACTTTTAGTTAAGATGACCAAATATTTCATGCCAAATATTGCTCGCCTCATTAGCATGAATTAGAAGAGCATAGGTGTTTGAGTAGGGTAGAAAATGGGAAAACATGTATACCTTCGAAGTGTGATCAACAATACCTTTTTCTATGAATTTACCATTCGAAATCTCAATGATTTCAACATCATCAAGGGATAAGATGACCTTCTTTAGAGACCCAATGTAAGTCATCTGATACACTGACAAGAGATTAGAGGCAAGACCTGGAACATACAACACATTATTGAACTCACCATGGTCAAGATCAATCCTTCCTTTTCTCAAACTGTCAGTGAGAGAGTCATCTCCCAAAACTATTGGCAGACCTTTTGACATGTCAAGAGAGGAGAATACCTCTTTTCCTAAAACCATATGTCTAGAAGCTCCAGAGTCTATGATGAAGCTAGGTGAGCTTGATGTGCTGGCAACCAAAGCATGTACTCTCTCTCTGTCCTTTGAATTTGATCCTCCTTCCGTCTTCTTTGAGCAATCAGGAAGGGAGATGTTGTTATTCTCCAGGAGTTGGGTCAACATGTCCATTTTCTTCTTCATACAAGAGTGCTCAGGATGATAGCCCTTACTGCAATATGCACACTTGCTCATTTCTCCTTTGTTCTTCTTCTTCTGGAAGTTCTTCTTGGAGCCTTGGGGCTCCTCTTGAGACTTGTTCTTGTCTTGCTTTTGCTTAGGTGGATTTTTAGCTCTTTTTCTTGCTTTTTGAATCCACCCTTGAATCTCTAGCAACCAAAGCTTGGTATTTGGAAGGTTTGATGGTGCCCATCATCACCAACTTATCTTGTTCCTGTGTGAGGGATTCCATGAACTTTGCAATCTTAGTTATCTTTCAGGCTCGAACTGCCAACTTGGTGGCATGGAAGGTCAAAAAAAACACTAAATAGTTAGGTCCAAGCTTCAAGAGTATGGCCAAAACTAGTTTCTCTTCCTTATTTTCAATTCCACACTATTTTACCTGCAAAACAAGGGCTTTAAACTTGGAAAAATAGAGTTGCAAGGATTCGAAGCTACTAAGACTCAAGGAGATCAACTCATTCTCAATTTGATCTCCTCTCATATCATCTGTATTACCAAAGAGCTCTACAAGATTCTCCCACACTTCATTAGGTGATGGCAATCCATCAAGATGGAAGAGGAGGTCTCTTGAAATGCTCAGACACAAAAGACCATAGGCCTCATCCCTCATGTTGTGCCATTTTATTTTCTTTCCAGCTGCATTGGGCTCTGCCTCAGTTTCAATAACAACCCTGTAGAGACCTTTCTCTCTCAATAATATCTCCATCTCAAATTTCCATTCAAATACATTAAATGGAGTTAAGATGATCTTCTGAGATTGGTCCATACCTCAGAAATTGTGTCCTCCAGTCAGCAAAAAATACTCCTAGTCAAGATATCGAACCTACAATAGAAATATGGAAGGAGAGAAATAAATATACAAAGGCTTTGATACCATGTGGAAATTGAACCCAAGTGATAGAACAATTACACTCACAAAATTGCTAATTAAACATGCAAAATTAACATCAAAGGAGACTGAAATTGGAGCATAACACTAATCTGTATTGAATAAGTGTACAATAGCCAAAATAGTGAAGTAATAGGCTGATGAAATATATAATTACATGAGAGATTAGAATGCATAAGGATGCCATTCAAAATAGTCAAAAATTAGGCTTACTAAATCTAGTCAAATCCCCCATAGGTGCATAAAGCAGTTTCCAAATCCACTAATATGCTCATGTATTGGCTAAGTCAAGTAGGAAATCTAATAAGGGATGGAAAGAAAACTCTTTCATGATTTTATTAGGAGAAAAGGATGGAGGATGATGTGGGAAAAAAACAAGTCAACTACACCTAGTCTAGCTTTTCTTTTTGCCTTAATTCTCAATAAAACAAGCAGCTTTACAAAAAAACCATATATGTGCTTTGGAGGATCTAGAATAAAGAAGACATGATAAATATGGTTTCCAAGAGGTTTCCCAAGCGGTCCATGACTCAGTTTTAGCAAGTGTTGACTTCTATGACATGTAGAAGGTAACTAGCATAGAGTGGAATCTAGAAGACTAGGTAATAAGAAAAACATGATTTAATTAATGTCTAAGGTAGGTAACTATGGGTTGATTATTCTAACAAAAAAAATGAAATTAAGATGATAATCAAGTGGTATTTCTTTTAGTCTTTATGAATGAAATGAAAAGAGATCTAGTTTAAACCTAAGCTTTCAATAGTTCCTTTCAGAATCACAACCAACAACCATGAAGGAAAATGAATGATCAACAATCCTAACCTAGCTTTCGGATTCTTTTAACCAAACCAACTTTCACCAATTTTTTTTTTAACCATGAGCATCCAGATTCAAACAAACAAGCCTGACAGTACAATGATAAAAGAAAGCAAAACCCCACTTTTTGCAAAAAATCAAAAGAAACCAAGTTCTGGAACACGACCTACCTAGCACCGTGCTGGAAATGTTCTTTGACAGAGCATTTTTGGGTCAACACCACTTCTAGATTACTACACTCAGGTTGTGGCACAGCCTATTTGCCATAGGGTTCATGCGGTGGCACCTCTTATTTCCTACGGCACATGCGCAGTTCCCTAAATAAATCCAGAACATAAAGAGAACGAAAATTCAAGTTAAAAATTGCTCAAATCAACACAAAGACTAATGAATTAATAGTAAAACAGAGCATGTAAATTCAAAGTAGTTCAGATCTGAACAGATCTAAAAATTTTAAACCTAAACTTCACTAAGCCATATGGCAGATCTAACTGAAGAGAGTTACAGACTGGAGCTTGGATTTGGACAAGAGTTCAAGGACTAAGGAGGGGCATATCAACTGAAACTTGCTTTTTCCCTAGTATGGTCATCAGGTTTGTTGTCAGGAATATTGCACCTTCTACGGACAGAAGTTGTTCCTTTGGTTTGAATGGTTCAGATCCAGAACAAATAAGTTACAACTCGGTTGGAAGACTTCCCCTAGAGACTATGAACGTCTGGAATATGATCTCTGATGAAAAACCTATGTAAACACATTAAACAT
The DNA here is from genome assembly GCA_001517045.1 of Pseudotsuga menziesii. NCBI lineage: Eukaryota > Viridiplantae > Streptophyta > Pinopsida > Pinales > Pinaceae > Pseudotsuga > Pseudotsuga menziesii. The sequence goes on along the minus strand of LPNX010995231.1, from coordinate 260,904 downwards.
ACAACAACATCAAAGATACCAGAAACCATTCATAGATCTATATCGGTGACTAAGGAATCTGATAATACATGAGTGAGATTACAACACAACAGATATATGCGAAAGGAACCAACTTTTCATTAATTAATAAAATGAAAGAGCTTACAACCATTTAGCCTTATTTTTGAAAAACTCCTTCACAAGACAAACATATCATCCCAAATAGCTCCAACTTGCTCTCTTGTGCTCTCTAATGGATTAGGCCAGACATTCAATTCAACAGTATAACTTTACCATTCAGTTATCCCCCTCAACCATGGGGTATGAGCTTGGTTTTATAGGGCTCCAAAGGATAAAAATGGTTTAGATATTGGTGGGTGAGGTTTCCATGAAATCCTCAAAGCATGGATCTCAAGCTTAACTGACCCAGGTGAGTAGGGATAAGGATACCCATGAAGCTTTTGATCTAGAAGCTTTGTGAAGCTTCTTTTTTTACCTTTTACCAAGGGTACCACTTATATACCTTTATGACAGAGTGATGTAGGTAAGAACCACTTCAAGAACAAAGTACATATGCGGTGGCACTGCTTATCTGAAGCAAGACTCAGGCGGTGCTGCATAAGGTACCGCTCATAAGCTAACGAGCAAAAGCGGTGCTAGGGTTTTTTATGTAAAATTGACATCCAGAGCACTGTTTCCACTCCAAGTTTGGGATTGAGGGAAAATAGAAGTGTTAAGGATCTTATCACATGTAGGTGACAATATTTTGGTGTAACATTTACTCAAATGCAATCTTCAACAGAAACACATACAACTCTTTATTCAGATGATGGAACAGAAATACAAATGTACTCAAGGACAAACTAATAAATTCTTTCTAACTCTCTGACTTTCTAGCTCTAGCTCTCACACAGAGGCTAATTTGTATAATAGTTTACAAAGATGATAAAGTTGACCCTTTAGTGGTCAACTGCTCTCTAAATTTAGTCGACTATTAAGGCATTTAACTGATCACAGGCCAACGCATAGGAATCTCCCTTCTTCAGCGTGGTTATGGTCTTCTTCACTAGATAGAATATACACACAAGCTCCTCTTCACCATGAATGGTCTTCAAATGTGGCACACAGGTCCTTCTACAGTGCAGCAGTGAACTAGTAGCGAATAGAGGAGAATGTAGAGTGAATCTTCTAGAGCATAGGTTAAATGTATCAACCCAACACGTGGATTGTTGATGTGGTGACAAGCGAAGGAGGCTGCAGGCTGGTGGACTATCTACAACACAACTCCATCACCCAAACGCATGGACAGCAGGTCATTTGCAAGTTGTTTCACATTTTAATCGCCTGAAATTAATTCTTAACAGTGGGCAATCTGGTTAGGGATCTGGATGGAAGGCTGGACAACATGCTGGGAAGTGAACTGGATACATAGGGTGTGAATCTAGGGTGAATGAAGTGTATGTTTTCTGACGCACTTCAGGACTACAGTCTACAACAACACGTTTCAACATCTAGAAAACTACAACGAGATGGATGGCAAGCTGGACATCGAGCTAGATGTGTTGTGCACAAGGCAGGCTGAATGCATTCTTGTTATTAATTTGTCCCGAAAATATTGTAAAATATGCAAACAAATATATAAATTAATTAATACATAAAATGTTCTTTAATAATGTCAATTTTAATTAATGAAATCATAAAAATGAAATCATAAATATATTTCATATAAACCTTAAATTCATACATACCTGAGCTGAATAGTGATCTGTGTGACACAAAATATACAGAAATATAATAAAACATATGCTTAAATGAGTAATTTAATTGTAAAAAATGATAACAATTCTAGGATCAATAGGGATGGAAAGAGGAAAAGGATCTACGATGTATAAGGATTCCACTGGGGGAACATGCACGAAGAAAACTTAGTTTTGGATTAACAGATTTATTCAAACCTAATATTAATCAATGATGAGGATTAATGCTTGGTAAGATCAATGACGAGAAGATGATTCCACTGATAAAAGATGCGCTGAAGATTACATTTCTAAGATCAACATAATGTGTTAAAGGGAACTTTGATCGAAGGCATAGATTTAAAGATGAAGAGATCCACGAACTAGGGAGATTCTGTTGTCGAAAGATGCATGGAGGAAGTCAAAAGGGGGATCAACAAAATATGTTAAAAGGTATAATTAATCAACGGTTGAGATTGACATTGGTAAAATATCTATGGTTGAGATTGAGTCCGTTGGGAGAATATGCATGCTAGATGTATAGTTGGAGTTGAGTGGAATGGATAAAGCGAGAAATCAATAAACGTTCGGGATTTGTAATGAATAATATAAAGGGCTGCTATAGGTTCCACTGATGAAATTTGTACACTGCTTTACAGTCTAGATGGACAGTAGAAAACTAATTAGAAGATTATGTCTAAGGAAAGATCTACGATGGAAAACAAATATCCGAGGGATTTACAATGATAAAAGGATCCGTTGTTGAAAAATACAAGGAAGATAAAGGATAGGTCGGGCAGAAGAATTAGGGAAGGAATATTAATCAATGATCAATATCGACAGGAGTAAATATGGAATATATCTACGGACAAAGGAGGATTCACCTATGAGAGTTGCATGAAAGATAGTAGAGGATTCCACTATGAAAGTAATATAAAAGTTAAGGAATGTGGATGAAATATATTTTTCTTTTTTTGCATTAGAGAAGAAAAGAATTCTATTTTGGAGAAATATACAGAAAATAAAAAGAAATAGCTTGAGGTATAGGTAATTCAACCTGTTGCACAGTCAAATGAAGAATATGTTGTACAAGCCATGTCCCAAATGAGTTTGAAAGAGTTGGAATTTGTTGGTCTTAGTGATCCAGGAGGATATTGGTGGCCACCCACCTATTCCACTTAGACCCCCACCATTGTCTCTTTCAATTTTCTAGTTTCCTTAATTGTAGCACAATTTACTATTTTTGGTAGTTTTTGGGTCCTAAACTTTCGGAGCCGTTTTGAGGCCCTAAACGACATTTTTCTAGCATCGAATGGACCAGTAAATATGAATCTTTTCTAAACATAACATTTACCTTTTATGGATGTATTCCTTGAATATATCTTTCTAACGGTGTATCGTGTACATCAAACAGAGGTAGTATGCACAAGTTATGACCCTAGGAAATTGATGTACCAAGTTACCCAACGGGGCCCATATTCTGGCGTTTCACCTCCTAGGGTTAGTTTTTTGGATGTGTATGGTTTTCATTGTTTCTCAATAATATATATGCCTTCAAGCCTCATTGTAACACATATTTGAGAGGCATGTAGCCACCACATCTCTTATCAGAGATAAGCTACCAACACTCTAGCTAGTTTATTTCCATTATGTATGTAAACAAGTTTCAGTTCTTTGATTAATGAAATGAAGTGTTATTTCTAATACATATTTATTTTTATGGTTATTTGTGTATTCTATTTTGTTCCTCCATAAACCCCGATCAGTGGTTTCAGAACAATCTGCTCTTTCTTGATCCTTCTTTGCATGTCCCCAATGAGGGCGAGGTATAAGGAGTTAGGGCTCGATCTAGTTGAACCTTTGCAAGATCATCCTCTCAAACCCCGACTGCCGCCCATGGGGGATGAAAAGAAAGACAAGGGCACATAATATCCTATCAAAATGTTTCCCAAGGAGGCCCTTGTAAAGCAAAGGAAGGAGATGATGGATAACTTCACCCAGATCCTTCAGCAACTTCCCACTGGTGACACATCTGCATCTAGTAGCCACTTTGGATGCGCAACCCCTTTTAAGGTACAAGTAAATTTTGAAATTCCCATATTTTATGGCTGAATAGATGTAGATGTTGTAGATAGATGGTTGAATCTATTAGAAGGATATTTATCGATTCATGACTTTTTCAACAGGGAAAATATTACTTTTTCACTACCCAAATCCGCCCCCCAAGTCAAGGAATTGTGGGAAACCTACTGTGAGAGAAACGATGAGGAGGAACCCTCTTTGTTCTTGGCTGTACCCACTTGTATATCTTTCTAAGATTCCATAAAGAAACAATATTATCCCATGGGGAGCTATGAAAACACGTACATACAATGGACTACGCTGCGGCAACAAAGAGATTAATATGTGCATGAGCTAACGAATATGTTCCATACCATCCACACCAAGTTGTGTATCAAATATTTAGAGAAACATTTGTTGATGAAGTACTATAGTTGTCTACACATATACATTCAGGAGGAAATGGAGTTCCTCGACATCTCCTCACTTGGTACAGCATACCGGTATACTGCCAAAATTGAGCAAAAATTAAAATAGAAAAAGAGAGACTTTAGATTTGTGAGTCAGAAGTAAGTGAAAGGTACCCCCAAACCACAAAACCAAGGACAAAACCAAGGCATGAAAACTTAATAAAACTTTCCAAATCCCCAAGCAAAGAGAAACACTACGAAGCTGGAGAAGGAAGCAGGAAAGTGGTGCAAGTTCCATAAGAACCCCACTCACAACACAAGTGAGTTTTGGTCCAAGTAGTCACTAGTGGCTGAGATAAAGGCTTCTGAATCAGATGCATACTCTAGCACTGAATTAGAAACCAATAAGGGGAATGACATAGGGAATAAGATTATTGATGCAGAGCCCAACACCACCATTGCCACCATGAAGATCCAAAAGGAAGAACCAAAAGATTCAGAGGAGGAGGAGCGTTTTTTCCACTCCCATATGTGGATAAAGGGTTATCTACTACAATGCATTGTCAATAGTGGGAGCCAAAATAAAATCATTTTAGTAGAGCTCATGAAGCAGTTGGGCTTGCCAACCACAACACACCCACATCCGTACACCATCAGGTGGCTTCACCAAGGACGGGATCTCCGCATCAACCAGTAGTGTCGCCTTCCCTACAACATCAATCCCTTCACCAATGAGGTATTATGTGATATTTCTCCTATTGATGTTTGTGGTGTATTATTAAGCCAACCATACTTATGGAAGAGACATGTTGTGTATGAGCCTCGGCCTTGTGCTATTATTATTACATTGAAAATAAGTTGTACAGGATACAAGAGGTACCACCGCCTACCACTATCTCTTTGGTTACTACAAAACAATGTAGTAAGCTCATTTCCAAAACCAGGAAATTTTTTTTCTTGATGACCTGCCCTCATGGAAAGAAGAATATCATGGCCACAACCTCCAAATAGGGATCCTCTACACAAAAACAAAAAATGGACAAGGTCATGGAGGAGTACCGGGACATATTCACCTCACCCACAAGGGTGCCTCTACACTGTCAAGTCAAGAACCCCATCGATCTGACCCCAAGTGCACCTCTACCCAATGGACCAATCTATTAACACTCTGTCATGGAGAACGATGAAATCAAGAGGAAAATTTAGGAGCTGCTGCATAAGGGTCACATCCGGCCAAGTTCATCTCCCTGTGGGAGCCTGATCATGTTGGTATAGAAGAAGGATGGGACTTGGAGACTTTGTATTGATTATTGGGCATTGAACAAGATCACTGTCTAGAATAGGTACCCGGCCCCACAGATTGATGACCTCCTGGACCAACTTAAAGGGGAGAAATATTTCATTAAGATCGACTTAAATTTTGGGTATCACCAAGTACCAATCGAACCAACTGATATGTGGAAGACTTCCTTCAAACCAAGGAGGGCCTTTTCGAATGGCTGGTCATTCCTTTCAGGCTGACGAATGCTCCTGCAACCTTCATGAGACTGATGGACAACATCTTGCAGCCATTCAACAACTCATTTGTACTAGTGTACTTGGATGACATCTTGGTATTTAGCCAGACTTGGAAAGAGCATCTACACCACATCCAACAGGTCCTCCAAACACTGCGGAAAGCATAAGTTGTGTGCCAATTTGGACAAGTGCACTTTTGGCATGGCACAGGTTCAGTATTTGGGATACATTATTGCTGAGTGTGGGGCACATGTGGATCCAACCAAGATCTAATTCATTCTATATTAGACAGCCCCAACCGTTATAATAGAGCTACGCAACTTTCTGGGTCTTGCTAATTTCTACCGCAGGTTCGTGTTGGAATTCTCTCATATCACTTGGACCTTGAGTCAAGTCACCAAGGGAGGAGCGATAGAAAAATTCTTATGGTTGAAAACTCAATAGAAGGCATTTGCAGAATTGAAAAATTGCCTCTACCATGCCCCAGTGCTCACATTACCAGACTTGCAACAACCATTTGAGATCGCAACAGATTCCTCTGACTATGCTATTGGGGAAGTCCTTATTCAACAAGGGAATCCAATGGCATATCACAGTGAGACACTGTCCAACACATTCCACAAATATCCCACTTATGACAAAGATATGTATTCCATTGTACAGGCTTGTGGACAATGGAAGCATTGCATTTTGGGGAAAGAAATGATCATCCACACAAACCACTGACCCCTGCAGTTCATACAGACACAAGGGAAGTTACAGAAGGGTTTCCATTAGAAGTGGTCCACATATCTATAACAGTTTCATTTGAATATCAAGTACAAGAATGGAAGCACCAATAATGTTGCTGGCTTCCTCAGCTGACCACCAATCATGGCGATAACCACCGTATTCAACTCTTGTGGGAACGAGACTTCTGGTTGGATGCTTCTATACAAGATCGATCTAGAATTCAGCCACACATACAAGACACTCTAGGAGGGAAACCAAGTTCCAAATTTTCACCTCCAGGATGCACTACTATGTCACATGGGACACCTTTGTGTTCCTTCAAGCGAGCGTTTGAAGATGATTTGGGAAGCGCACTACAGTCGGGTCACTGGGAATTTTGGGGTCGAGAAAATAGTGGCAGTACTGCAGAAGTATTTATATTGGTTGAACCTTCGATAGGACATTGGGAAGTACATATGATCTTGCACTACCTGTGCCATTTCTGAACCGTCCATCAAGAAGCAAGGCCTCTATACTATGTTTCCTACCCCTAGTCAACCTTGGGAATCCATCTCCATGGATTACATGTCGGGCCTTCCTTCTACTAAGCAGAGAAATGATTATGTGTTCATTGTTGTCAACATATTCTCAAAGATGGCCATAATGGCAGATTGCAAGAAGAATATCACAGCACAAGCCACTGCTAAACTCTCCTTTGAACGAGTGTGGGTCCACTTTTGGATCCCACCATCTATAATCTCAGATCGAGATAGTAGGGTCCTTAGTACATTTTTCTCTAGCCTATGGCCAATTCTAGACACCAAGCTCACAAATTCCACATCTTTCCATCCCCAGACTGATGGCCAGATAGAGGTCGTCAACAGGATAATCATACACATTTTGCACATGTACAACTCAAAGCATCCATGCACATGGGATGAGAGACTCCCCTATGTACAACATAGCTATAACCATGCCCTCCATAGTTCAACCGATGACATCCCCTTTCAAGTGGGATTGGGATTCCAACCACTATGTCCCATTGACGTAGCCATGCCATTTACAGCTACTCAGGCTAATTCATCTCATGGTGAGTCCAAAGTTTCCAAGGTGAACAGCTTCAATGAGCTCATCCATCACATTCTCCAATAGTTTCATGACATATTGGATAGATCCAATTCTAATTACAAGTAGTGGCATGATCAACATCAGGTGCAACACAACTTCCAGGTAGGCGACAAAGTGTGGCTACAATTGCAGAAGGAGCGCCTCACTGGACCCCACTTTAAGATTTTCCTACTCTGATATGGTCCATACACCATAACCAAGGATATTGGGGAAAATGGATTTGAGCTCAGCATTCCACCATTCCTTGGTCTGCAGCCAGTGTTCAATTTGGACCGCCTTCGGCCCTACTTTCCACCTCTATTGGACACATCAGACGTGGGAAAACAACTCACACCAACAGAGTTAAACCCAGACTGCATGGAACAAGCCACAACTGATCTAATTATGGACATGTAGATCAAGAACACATTCCAGTAGAAGATCCAACTATATTGAGATGTCAAAGTAGGCCAACTCCTTCACTAGGAAAAGTGGCTCACCAGGAACCAAGTTCAGCAGAAGTTTCCTCATCTCATGGAGGAACTCAATGCAATGGGGACCATTGCTTCTTATGGGGGGAGGAATTATCTAGGAGGATATTAGTGGCTAGCCACCTATTCCACTTGAACCCCCACCATTTTTTCTTTCAGTTTTTTAGTTTCCTTAATTGTAGCACAATTTACTATTTTTGGCAATTTTCGGGTCCTAAATTTCTATAGCCATTTTGACGCCCTAAACGATGTTTTTTAGGCATCGAATGGTCCGACAAATTTTATTATGTTTTAGACTCAATATTTTCCTTTCATGGATGTAGTCCTTGAATATATATTTCTAACGATGTATCATGCGCATCAAACGAAGGTAGTATGCCAAAGTTACAACCCCGGGAAATCGATGTACCAAGTTACCCAATGGGGCCCATATTCTGGTGATTCACCTCCTAGGGTTAGGTTTTTGGATGTGTAGGGTTTCCATTGTTTGTCAATAATATATAGGACTTCGAGCCTCATTGTAACACATATTTCATATGCATGTAGCCACCACATCTCTTCTTAGAGATAAGCTACCAACACTATAGCTAGTTTATTTCCATTCTATATGTAAACAAGTTTCAGTTCTTTGATTAATGAAATGAAGTGTTATTTCCATTACATATTTGTTTTTATGGTTTATTTTGCATTCTGTTTCATTCTTGCATAAATTTGGATCACTTAGAAACCAAAACAAAAACCTGGAAAATGCAACTTTGAAGGAGGAAGAAAGGAAAGTGTTGGAAAATAAATGCGAAGACCTCCTGGATAAGAATGAAAAATTGACAAAGCAATTGACTGGGAAATTGCCACTATAGGGAGAAAGGCATTTAATATGGGACATGATTATTGTCAAGGCTGTAAAACTTAAGATCTACTTGAACTACATTCTGGATAAGGAGATAGTTATATATTCTACAAAGCAGAGTTGTACAGCGGTAAAATAGGTTCTGAATAAGAAACCCATAGATACAACCAATAATACTATGAATTTTCTAAATGGTTTATCAGAATATGATTTGAAAACAATGGGAATAAAGAAAAAAATCTCATTGATTACTTGAGAAATGAAGGTTGTTGGGAAACATCAACATCTAGACACTGTCCTAGCCAAAATTGATATCATGCAGCATGAGGTTAAGATCTTTAAAGGGTAATTCATGACAATGTTTCAAAAGGGTTTACCTGTTGGAGACATTTACCACCTTACACACCCATTTTGGTCAATTTTTCCTAGCTACACCACTATCCTAAGTATTATTGGCTTAATTAACATTAGTGGAGCATTAAATGTCATCAGCTAGATCACATCCATGCCTACCTTCAATGAAGGAGGCTAACTTAGCCTTCTCCTACATTCGGGGAGGCTAACTGGAGCACTCTCGGGGTGATTTGAGTGATATTAATGCACCTAATTGCTAACTGATGGTTACAATTATTTAAACAGGGTAGTGAAGGTGCCTCCCTTCATTAAATTGATTATTTAATGATTATTTAATGAACTGGAGTCAACAAGGGCACCTCCAACCACTTCTGATGTTCAGCTACACTTTAGTTAACCTCATTGGGGTTCATTGGAGTCATTGAAGCACTACCACTTGATGGTTGGCTTGCTGTGACATGTGTCTAATCTCTTTCTGTTGACACTCAGTCATTTATTGCACTCTGAATTTAGCTAGGGCTCAGTTGAGTCAATTAGGGTTTTGATCAATGGTTAACTTGAGTCTTGATTGTGGCTTACATTCAGTTAAGCTAGACTCACTCATTCAATTCGAATGACCTCCTTAGGAATTTGAATTGCTTCTCATTCATGCTTGTAACATGACATTGTAATGTAATTTCTCATTCTTTGTGTGAATATACAGAGTGGCTACTCATTCCATAGCCCTTTTTACACCATTTCATGAGTTATTTGTTGATTAATCTTTGATGATACTGATGTTTAGTCCCTAGATAAATTTGCAAGATTAATATGGTATAATAGCTCTTGGAGGGACGAAGCTCTTTCTCGCAAAAAAAATCTTTTTGACATATTTATGCATGAAAATTGAGCAATAGCTCAAAAATCCAGCACTACACCAGAAGCCAAGGCTTACCACTTAATACCCGAAGTAAATAAATTTTTTATCAAGCTTGCTTGATTGACTATGCTGGGTGTGATTAAATCCTAAAATGTGCAAGCTATCTGACCTTACATTGCCCTTTCTATTGTGATTTTTAGGTTTTCTATAGGTAAAGCATTCATTCCAGCAGATCCAGATGGCCTCCTTAGTAGATATTTTGACTCCATACAATTTCCACTCATGGAAAGGTGACATGGAGATTCAGCTGCTCTCCAGAGGACTCTATAGAGTCACCATGGACACTGAAGATGAGCCTAGTTCTGCCATAGAAAAATCAAGATTCTTGAACAAGAAGGATGAAGCATTCAGTTTCTTGTGCCTCTCTATTTCCTGGGATCTTCTTTTCCATCTTGCAGGATTGAAGACTCCAAAATAAATATGGGACAAATTGGAAACTCTATATGGAAAGAAAGATGACTTGAGAGTTTACCAGCTAAAAAATGAATTGATGTCTCTCTAGACCTCCAATTTCGAGACTCGGAATGAATTTTTCACAAGGTTCAAGCACACTATTTTACTCTTGAAGCAATGCAAAGTGGAGAAGTCGGATGATCAACTCATCCTCGCCATACTCTCCAAAATTGGGGCTGATTATTCATTTTTTGTTTCTACATTCTTTACGGGGAAGCTCACAACTGCTGGATGGAATATGCCTACACTCAATGCCTTCATTGAGTCCCTAACAAGTGAACATGACAAGCTTGTCAAGATGGGGATCATCAGATCTGTTGGTTGCAGGGCAGACCCGGGTTCTTATACTCTTATTTACCAACCAACAAAGAGATCCACAGTGTTGGCCCTTTCGGCAACAACCCGCGAACAGGTTGCAATCTCACCCAAAACAGCTATGGGGTGCCGTATAATCAAGTTTCTGCAAGCAAAAGAGAGATATTACTGTGCCTTTAGCCTTAAAAAAGTATACTTACACAATACAGAGCTTCGACATACACTTAAATAGATTTGCAGTTTATATAAACAAATAGTTACTTGCTTAACCCTTAACTGGGAATTCACAGCGAAGTTTAATTCCTAACAATATATCTTACTTATCATTCACCTACTTATCAAATGCATAAGAACATAATAGCACAAAAACAAAAAGGAACCAGCAAAACACAATATATATGTAGTTCACCCCCATTTTAGGGGCTACATCCATAGAACTGCGTTTATATTCAACTCTTTACAACAACGCAGTTCTGATCTGTGCACTCAGCTGCAGATTTTTGCGCACTCAGCTGCAGATCCTTTCAACAACCCAAAAGCTGCGCACTAAGCTGCAGTACTTTCCTTCCAAAACCCTCTGCACACTCAACTGCAGAGGTCATCCATGCACTCAGCTGGGACTTAACCTTAACAAAACCCTCTGCGCACTCAGCTGTAGAGGCCGTCCATGCACTTAGCTGGGACTTAACCTTAAACCCAAAAACAGGCCTTAGCTTCTTCGCATCAAATTATCATCATACAAAAACATTCCGAAAAAGCTCTTTCTTCTTTACATAAGTGCCTATTTATACTAGTGCACTATTACAATACCATGTGTTTAAACCATGGGCTTAAAAACCATGAGTTTAAATCATGGGTTATTTACAAAAAGAGGGAGTTTGACCCAACCCCGACACCCCTAAGACTATTTTGGACCGCAACTCCGATTACAAGCTTCGCACCAAAATTGTGGAGTCACCAAAATTAAGGACCTTGAAGTTCAGCGCCCCAACAAGATCTTCCCATGATCAATCCCTCCATGTATCTAGGCCCAAAGATATGAACAGTAAAGGAAAGTAGCAGAAGAACCCAAAAACTAAATTTTATGCTCCTAAGCCTAGAGTTGAAAACCAGCAGCATGATGAGTCTTCCGGCTAAAGGAAGAACAAAGGAAAAGGGCACCATGGCAAGGAAAAAGTCAAGTGTTCATACTACGGGAAGGGATTCCACCCTGAACATCCCTACATGAAGAAGAAGCTTGATGAAGCTACCTCTCCCCTTAAGAGAAATCACATCAATCATCCAAAAATATTTCGAAGGAGAGATCAGCAAGATCAGGAACCATAGCATGAAAGAGGTCATGCCCTCATGGAAAGCACTTCAAATTCCAAAGCACTCTTGATTGAATTTGGAGCTTCAAACCACATGATTCCTAAAAGAGACTCCTTTTCATACTTGGAGACCAGTGAATCCATCCCCATCCACATGGGAGATGACTCCACCATCATTTCAGAAGGACAAGGTACTGTTGATCTTGAAAATGGTTTTTTTTCAAATGTTTTGTATGTACCATCTCTGGCATCAAATCTCCTTAGTGTCTATCAAATGCCACATACTGGTGTTCCTGAGAGAGTTTCTTTCATCCCAAATGATCTTGATATAACAGATCTTGCATCTGGGATACGCATCGCTAAAGGCCTTGCAAACCATCATGCAAAATCCTATGAGTTCTCACACTTTGTTACGGATGCAAAGCCCACCACTCTAAAACTCATGGAAATGAGGTTAATATGCTATAGCATGAGAGGTTTGGCCATATTAATTTCAAATATTTGCAGCAATTACAGAAAAACTCCATGGTTGAAGTCCTCCCAGTCATCAAGACAACCATGGGAATTGGAAAGGGCTGTGTGATTGGAAAACACCCTGAACACAAGTTCGATCGGGGGAAGGAAAAATGAGATACATGCATATTGGGGATGATACATTTTGATATCAGCGGTCTAATTACTATCACATCCATGAATGGATCAAGTTATTTTCTTACTTTTATTGATGATTTTTCAAGGTACACATGGGTCTTCTTTCTCAAAAAGAAGGCTGAAGTATGTGAAACATTTTCTGAACTTAAGGCCCTGATCGAGAATGCCTCTAGGCTTAAGATCAAGATCTTGATATCTGATAATGGTGGGGAGTATTTCAGTAATGAGTTTCTACACATATGCTCCCAAAGTGGTATTCATGTCCAACATTCAATTCCCTACACTCCCCAGCAGAACGGAGTAGCGGAAAGGAAGAATCGGTCTCTCAAGGAGATGACCACTTGCATGTTGGAATCAAAGAAGCTTGCTGCAAATTTGTGGCCTGAAGCCATGCATGCTGCAGAATACATTCAGAATAGGGTGCCACATGCATCTGTGAAAGGAAATACCCCTTTCGAAGCATACTTCGGACAAAAGCCAGATGTGTCGAACCTGCAGGTGTTTGGATCCACTGCATGGGCCCGGATTCCACTTGATAAAAGAAGGGATTTGGAACCGCAAAGCATAGAATTCCTATTTATTGGGTATCCTAATGAATCAAAAGGTTTCAAGATTCTGGATATCAAAACAAAACATATCATCATCGAGAGAAGTGTCAAGTTCGATGAGCCTCTTCAGGAGGTGGAACTAGTGAAGGAGAAAACTGTTGAACTTCCTTACTATTCTACTGAATATTTGAATGATGAAATTGGGGATGATGACCCTGATTTGGATCCTATAATTTCTAATATCAATTTTCAGCAATCATCAGATACTGAATCAGAACCTGAAGTGCAAAATCATCTTCCCACATGGGCCCGACAGACACTCTCCTCCGCCGGAGATAACATTGGAAATTCGGATGATCCAAGGAGAACACGATCTGATTTCCAAAGAGCAGGTATTGCACTCTCTTTTCCTGATAATTTGATATTTGATGATTATTTCATATCCAAAATCCTACTACCATTCTCAGAAGGATCCGATACGGCAAGTTGCCATGGATGAAGAGATGAATTCTCTTTAGAAAAGCACTACTTGGGAGCTAGTTTCTCTTCCTCCGGGAAGGAAATTGCTTCAATGCAAGTGGGTCTTTCAGACCAAGGTTGCTGAATATGGAAGAAATTAAAAATATAATGTAGTTTTGGTGGAAAAAGGTTTCTCTCAAATCCAAGGTGTGGACTACCATGAGACCTTTGCACCGGTTGCAAAAATGGACTCCATCCACCTAGTTTTGGCAATTTCAGCATCTAAGCACTGGGAAGTGAATCATATGGATGTTAAGTCAGCCTTTCTACATGGAGATATTCATGAAGAGATATGCATGAAGCATCCTGAGGGCTACATCATTGATCCATCTTTGGTTTTCAAGCTAAAGAAGTCACTATATGGATTAAAATAGGCCCGAAAAGAGTGGTATTCCAAGATGGATGCCTTCCTTCTCTGGCAAAACTTCCAAAGGCTAGATCAGATACAAATGTGTATTTACAGCAGTCTGATGGTCATATTATTATTATTATTTTATATGTTGATGAATTACTGATCACAGTTAGCAAAGTTGCCTCCATTTCAGCCATCAAAACAACTCTCCACAATGCCTTTGAAATGAGTGATTTGGGGCTCCTAAAACAATTTTTGGGGCTCGAAATTGAGCAAAATTCTGATGGAATTATGGTCACTTGGTCCACATACATTTCATACCTATTATTCAAGTTTAACATAGCTGATTGTAGGCCTGCACCATTCCCTTTCCTTTCAGGGATCAACCTTGAAGAAGGAAAAAGCACACCTCCCATGGACTGCACTATCTATCGACAGTTGATTGGTAGCTTGTTGTACTTGACACATTCTCAGACTGATATCTAGTATGCCATGAATGCTGTATCAAAATACATGTATCAGCCTCATGATATTCATTGGAAGGCATCCAAGAGGATCCTCCAATATATTCAGGGAACCAAGACCTACGACATTCACTATGCTGCAGACTCCGAGCTAGAGCTGGTTGGATACACAGATTCCTATTGGGTGAGTGATTCTATTGATCGAAAGTATACTTCCAGATATGTATTCATGTTTGGTGGTGGCCCCATTTTCTGTTCTATCAAAAAGCATGCTGCCATATCACTATATTCAGCAGAGGCCGAGTATTGAGGAGCTGTGAATGCTTGCATCCAAGCAGTTTCATTGCAAGGAATTCTTTCAGAGTTTGATCTTGGTAGTAATTTGTCTAAAGTCCTATTTTGTGACAATCAAAGTGCTATTAAGATTTCCACAGATCCAGTTACCAGGAAGAGGACCAAGCATGTAGAGATCCACATGCACTATATCAGGGAGCTAGTGCATGACAGGACCATCATTCTGCAATACTGCCCGACTGATGAGCAGATTGCAGACATCTTCACCAAGAGATTTTTAGAAAATAATTTCACTTACCTCTATTCACTGTTGGGGGTGAGTTCATCAGGGTGATTCAGACTACTCTCAGTGTTCAGCTTGAGGGGGGGGTTTCCCCCTTTTCCTCACTTAGTTTGTTTTTTAGCATTGTTTCAGTTTCAGCATTGTACAAGGTGACCTATGGCCTTAGTTGTCGGATCCCTATAATTTTTATCCATTTATGTTTTCTAACTCCTCCTAAGTAAAGCTTAAGGGGGGTGTTGGAGACATTTACCACCTTACACACTCATTTTGGTCAATTTGTCCTAGTTACACCACTATCCTAAGTATTATTGGCTTAATTAACATCAGTGGAGCATTAAATGTCATCAGCTAGATCACATCCATGCCTACCTTCAGTCAAGGAGGCTAACTTAGCCTTCTCCTACATTCGGGGAGGCTAACTGGAGCACTCCGGGGGTGATCTGAATTATATTAATGCACCTAATTGCTAACTAATGGTTACAACCAGTTAAATAGGGCAATGAAGGAACCTCCCTTCATTAAATTGATTATTTAATGATTATTTAATGAACTGGAGTCAACAGGGGCGCCTCCAACCACTTCTGAAGTTCATTTATGCTTCAGTTAACCTCATCGGGGTTCATTGGAGTCATTGAAGTGCTACCACTTGATGGTTGGCTTGATGTGACATGTGTCTGATCTCTTTTAGTTGAGACTCAGTCATTTATTGCTCTCCAACTTCAGTTAGGGCTCAGTGAGTCAATTAGGGTTTTGATCAGTGGTTAACTTGAGTGTTGACTATGGCTTACATTCAGTTAAGCTAGACTCACTCATTCAATTCGAATGACCTCCTTAGGAATTTGAATTGCTTCTCATTCATGCTTGTAGCATGACATTGTAATGTAATTTCTCATTCTTTGCATTAATATATAGAGCGGATACACATTCCGTAGCCCTTTTACACCATTTCATGAGTTATTTGTTGATTAATCTTTGATGAGACTGATGTATAGTCCCTAAATCAATGTGCAAGATTAATATTACCTTCCTTCTGGGAGGGGAATGGTAAATTACTATCTCAATTTGAATATCATGCTCACCTGGTTAGATGCAGGTTGGATGACAAAAAACTTGAAGACAGGCACCAGTCCTTATCAGTGAAAATATTAATTTAAGAATTATAAGGAGACTTTGAGATAATTGACAATTTTAAACCTATTTGTGCTCAGCTTCCAGCAATTTCATACATGGACCATGTAGAGCTATGGGTTCTAGATAAAGAAATGGCCAGTCTAAAGCCTCCATGTGTTGATCAGTGGAATACAGTGGAAAAATTTGGGAAAACAAAATACAAGTTGCACCAATGAAGGAACTTCAAGAGTTGTTGAAGACTAGTTGTTTAAATTTTGTAATAAAATTTTGAAGCAGATAATTAGAAGTTAGAATGAGAAATGTAATAAGGAAGTTATTTTGCCTATTTTTAGCATAGAAGTAGTTATCATCTCAAGGAGAATTGTGTATTTAAGCAACATTTTTCAATGAATTGAGGGTTGGAACCCATGAGAAAAAATGATTATTGTAAGAGAGTTCTAAAGATCAATAAAATTTCAAATCCGGGCAGGAATTTTATTGAGATTAATGTGTCTTTAAGGGGGGATAGGCTCTAATTCCTCCTTCCTTCTCCTAATAGTATCACTTTTGTAAATCCTTCAATCCTATCCCAAGTTGTTATTAAGGGGGGATGTTAGGATATTTAGACACTTAGGAGTTAGTTAAGATCAACTTGTGTAATATATCTGTTAGGTAAAAGTGTGTTTCTTTAGTATGCATCAGTATGCATTTGTAAATTTTCTAATCCAACGGTCACGATATGTTCTAGACATAAAGTGATCCGAAGATTCAACTTATCTTAGATCATACCTACCCTTGATCCATGGCTTAGCACCCAATTGGTCCATGATCTCTATTTAAAGAGCATGGAGGTTCCTTGGCTAATTGATCGATTATGAGAAGCTCATTTGTAACTTTCCTTCTTTTGCATAATAAACTGCTCCAAGTAGCTATTTGGCTTGGGCCGTGGACTATTTCCCTCTCGAGGGTTTTAACCACGTCAAAATACCGGTGTGTCGATCTATGATTTGTTTGTGAGTGGTTTCACTTTGTTTTCAGTCTTTTGGGAGTACCCTGTGTACCCAAAACATGGTATCAGAGAGTTTATGAAGAGCCCCTTCCGTTTGTGATCAAGATATTGAACCGGTGTTGCCGAAACTTTGAAACAGTTTCTGGTTCCAGAGTTTTTTTGCATCTGTGTCCTATGGGAGCTATTCCATTGCATCTGGAGCATCATTTCCATTGGGAAATAGTTTTTGTTTCATCGAAAACTATTTCCGTTGATCCAAAAACACCCATTTCGGCAAATATGAAGGTATAATGTTACAGTGAGGGATTTTTTTTATTTTTATTTTTTAAATATCTCATATGTTTATCAGTTTTATTATTTAGATATTTATTGTTTTTAGTCTTGGATTTTTGTTTTCCCTGTTTGCATATGCTTTTTACCATGCACCTTGCACGATCGCATCGAATCAGAAATAGAAAGGGAAAGGGTTTTCTCAGCTGCGTATGCTCTTTGCCGTGCACCTTGTGCGATCGCGTCGAATAAAAAACCGAAAGAAAACGTAGAATTTTCGGGTTAGCTAATGAGATCTAACCCCACAAGCGTGGAAACGTTTTTTTGTTTTTGTTTTTCGGTTTGTGGTGTGATTTGCATGAAAAAGAAGCAAGCACGAAAACTGAGATAGAAGAGTAAAAAAAAAAAACCCTTCCTCATTCCCTTCTTTTATGTACCTTTTAAACTTAGCTCACTTGGTCCAAAGTTGTTTTATCCCTTAATAAGTCTTCAATTCAAGTATTATTAAGTTACTTTTTAATAGTGCATGCAATTTTATTTTTTTAGTTACTTTATTGTAAACATGCATCACTTAAAAATAAAATAAAATAAAAAGTGAGTCACTTAAGTTTTGTATTGCCACACTATTTAAAGTACCATTATTGTAAAAGTGAACATCACTTATTTTGAAAAAGTGATTCACTTAAAAGCAATTTTCTTGTAAGTGATTGTGAAAGGTTCATTTTTGGAAGAAGGGGGTTCTTTTTTTTAGTTGGTTAAGTTAATATCTACCACGTCACTATTGGGGACATCTTCAACATTTTCTTTGATCAAGCATAACTTCATCAATCAAAATCAGTTTTAAGTTCCTTGTTTTTTGAAACAGCCTATTTTTTCGAGCTCTTTGCATCCAGATAGTTAGTTTCTGTTTTTTCATTCATTATTTTACATTATGGACTCCCCTTGTGATATTCGACTTACCAGTTCTAACTATTTATCATTGAAATATCGTATGGAAGATGTTCTACGAAGTAGGGGACTTTTCAGAATTACCTCAAGGAAATAAACAGAACCAACTAATGATGATAAGAAAATAAAATGGGAAAGTAGATTTGATGAAGCCCATGTATTGATTGGTATGTCAATCTCTACTGATTTGCGATTCCACATATCTAGAATTGATGAACCTGATAAATCTTGGGAAAAGTTGGAATCTGTGTTTGGTAAACACAATGAAATTCGAGGTCCTCAACTTGAAAATGAGTTGATTTCTTTCAATCCAAGTGATTTTTCATGAATTCAAGATTATTTATCTAAGTATAAAACTCTTAGACTCTTATGTGAAGAATGCAAGATTAAGAAAGAAGACAAACAATGTATTTATCATATCCTTTCCAAACTTGGACCTGCATATTCTGTTTCTGTATCTACAATTTACTCCATGAAATAATCCTTGACTGTAGCTAGCTATCAAGAGCCCAGTCTTGAATCTTTTTGTGATTCTTTAATTAGAGAGCAAGATAAGCTCATTCATTTTGGAATAATTAACAATGTAGATACATCTAGGAAATCCTTATTGTCCCAACAGAAAGAAAAGTCCAAGCCTCCCAAGAAACAAAATTTTCTCAATAATAAGTCGAACAAGGGTCCCAAACCCTCTCAGTCAGCTCCTCCTTTAAAAAATGACAAAGGATCCAAGCCAAAAGGAAAGAAGACTGAGCGTCATTGCAATTTTTCTGGGAAAGATAATCATGATGAATCTAAGTGTTTCAAGAAGATGGTAGCCTTGGAAGTAGCAATGAAGAAGCACCACATCAGCCTAGATTCATCTTTAGAATATACCTCACATGGACATGCACTTTGTGCTTCTGGTTATTCTTATACTGCATCTTCTTCTTCTACTTCAAATGAATGGCTCATTGCTTCTGGAGCATCTTATCATATGGCTAAGGATCGAGCCATCTATTCTACTATGCATGAATGTAACACCTAACAAATATTTGTTGGTGATGATAGATCTCTAAGTGATGTAGGATATGGAATATTTCCAGTAGAAAATGGTCATTTTAGTGATGTACTATGTGTTCCAAGAATTTCCTACAATTTGTTATCAGTCTATCAAATCACCCATTCGGGTGAAGGTAAAAATGTGACGTTTACACCTCACCAATTTGTAATAAAGGATTTCAAAGATCCTTAAAATGTCCTTGCTACCAAAATTGTTGATGATATTACCAGGTTGTACAAATTTAACAACTTTGGGTCATCAACTTTTTCTTCAGTATTTGTTGCTCATAGTGATAACTTAAGCAAAATTTGGCATGAGAGACTTGGTCACTTGAATTATCGCTCATTGCAAAAACTATTTAAAGAAAATATGGTGACAATTCTTCCGATGGTATCTTTCAGGGATGGTGTTTGTTCTATTTGTGTACTCAAAAGACATCATCGGGGTAGTTTTGACAAACGTGCCTCTTGGCACACCTTGGTTCCCTTGGAGCTTGTGCATAGTGACTTGTGTGGTCCTCTTCCATCTGCTTCCTTTTCTGGTTTCAAATATTTCTTAACTTTCATTGATGACTACTCCAAATGCACTTGGGTTTATTTCCTAAAACTTAAGAGTGAAGTGTTTAACACGTTATTGGATTACAAGGCCCTTGTTGAAAAAAAATATGGTCATCAAATTATTAATTTAAGATCTGACAATGGAGGAGAATATGTTAACAAAAATTTCACTAATTTTTGCACTAAACAAGGAATCCAACAACAACACATTGTTCCATATACACCACAACAAAATGCTGTACTTGAACAGAAGAACTGCACTTTAAAATAAATGGCTAATTGTATGATCTAATCTAAGGGACTAAGTCTTCAATTTTGGGTTGAGGCCATAAGTTGTGAAAATTACATAGTTAATTGCACACCCACTAAATTTTTACAAGGTATAACACTGAAAGAAGCATGGAGTAAAATTAAACCAGATGTAAGTCACTTCCATGTGTTTGGTAGTGAAGCATGGGCTCACATTCCAGATGAAAAACAGAAAGCATTGCAGCTTAAAAGTGAAAAGTGCATACTTGTTGGATATTCTAAAGATGTAAAAGGTTATAGACTTCTTCAGCCATATTCTCATGATATAATCATTAGAAGAGATGTTAAATTTGATGAAAATATCTTAGCCTACGAGCTTAACTCGGCGGTTGTGCCATCTTTGGCCTGTAAGACTGATTCGGAAATTGTGCCTTCTTATCCTTCCAACTTCCTTGACATATTTCCAACTCCAATTTCTATTGATGACAGTGAGGATGAAAATCCACCTCCACCTGATGATGTTCCTCCAGTTGCACCAGCACCAATGCTTCCTCGATGGGTCCGTTCAACATGTGAAGCAGCTGGTGGTCTTGTTGGTGATCCTAGAGATCAACATCGAACATGTTCTCAGTTTCAGCGAGCCTCTTCTCTTTTGACTCATTTTTCCAAGAATCATGATCCAAAAACCTTTGTAGAAGCTTCAAGAAATCTAGATTGGGATGCAGCTATGGATGAAGAATATCGTTCCTTAATGGCAAGTGATACTTGGGATCTTGTACCTCCTCCAAAAGGAAGAAAACTTGTCAGATGTAAATGGGTCTATAGAACTAAGTATGCATCAAATGGAAGTGTTGAAAGACTTAAGTCAAGGTTAGTTTCCAATGTTTTTCCTCAAGTTGAAGGGATTGACTACAATGAAACCTTTGCCCCTATCACGAAAATGAACTCCATCCTCCTTGTTCTTTCCCTTGCAGGCTTACATAACTAGGAATTCCATCAAATGGATGTCAAGTATACATTCTTACATGGTTATTTATAGGAGGAAATTTACATGGAACAACCTCTTGGATATTTTCATAACAACTCTAGCCTTGTTTGTTGTCTTAAGAAATCCTTATATGGTCTTAAGCAAGCCCCTAGAGCTTGGTATGCCAAAATGGATAGCTTTCTCCTTGACACTGATTTTTCTAGATGCCATTCTGACCCCAATGTCTATACCAAGAAAGTAGGAAACCATATCATCATGCTTGTTCTTTATGTTGATGATCTTATCCTTACTGGTAGTGACCCTAATCTTTTAACCCATGTGAAATCCAGTCTTAAGAAAAAATTTGAAATGTCAGACTTAATACATTTGCATTATTTTCTTGGTCTCCAAGTCTTGCAAACCAAAGAAGGAATCTTTCTTTCCTAAATTAAGTATGCTTGTGACCTTCTTCTACACTTTCACATGGAAGATTGTTAACCAACCCCTTCTCCCTTCTAGTTTGGAGTCAAACTTTCTGCCACTTGTACTTTCTCTGAAGTAGATGCCACCTTGTATCATCAACATGTTCATAGTCTCTTATACTTGACTCATTCCCATCCTAACCATTCCTTTGTCATTGTTCGTATTGCTCATTATATGCAAACACCTCATGAAATTCACTCGAAAGAAGCAAAAAGAATACTTCGATATATTCGAGGTACAATTCAGTTTGGGATTCATTACAATATAGGGGGGACACCCTTGTTGGTTGGTTTCATTGATTCATATTGGGTCGGCGATCTTGATGATCAAAAGTCTACTGCAACTTATCTTTTCATTCTGGGATCTAGACCTATCACTTGGGATTGTAAGAAACAACAAGCTCTTGCTCTTTCTTCAGCAGAAGCAGAATATAGAGCCATAGTTAATGCCAGTCAAAAATATTTATGGCTTCAATAGATCCTATCAGAGTTTGGATTCGAGCAGCAGCAGCCTACTCCAGTTTGGTGCGACAATAAAAGTGCCATCAAGCTTGCCAAAGACCCAGTTGTACATCAACACGGCAAATACATTGAGCTACATATACACTTCATCATAAATATTGTTCATGATTGTGTTCTCTAAATGCTCTATTTCCCTACAGGTGATCAAGTTGCAGACATCTTCACCAAGTCTCTTACAGAAGCAAAGTTTTCTAAACTTCGATCTATGTTAGGAGTTCAGGAATGTTTCATTAACTTGGGGATAGGCTCTAATGATTCCTTCCTTCTCCTAATACTGTCACCTTTGTAAATCCTTCAATCCTATCCCAAGGTGTTCTTAAGGGGGGTTTTAAGATATTTAGACACTTAGGAGTTAGTTAAGATCAACTTGTGTAATATATCCATTAGGTAAAGCGTGCTTCTTTAGTATGCATTAGTATACATTTGTAAATATTCTAATCCTATGGTCATGATATGTTCTAGACATAAAGTGATCTGATGGTTCAACTTCTCTTAGATCATACCTACCTTTGATCCGTGGCTTAACACCTGATTGGTCCATGATCTCTATTTAAAGAGCATGGAGGGTCCTTTCCTAGTTGATCAATTATGAGAAGCTCATTTGTAACTTTCTTTATTTTGCACAATAAATTCCTCAAAGTAGCTATTTTTTCTGGGGCCGTGGACTGTTTCCCTCTTGAGGGTTTTAACCACATCAAAATATCGGTTTGTTGATCTGTGATATGTTTGTGTGAAAGGTTTCTCTTAGTGTTTGGTATTTTGGTAGAACCCTGTGTACCCGAACATCCTTTGCTTTCAAGTATTCAACAAATTGTTCCTTTAAAGTTAATATTGTATTCATCCTTGTTAGATTCCCATATTAATGGATTATTTCTAAATTCCTCTTTTATCACCAGACAATCATCTTTTTTACTGTGAAGAAGTAGCTACCTTGCCTTTGTTTAAATTCCTTTGCAACAACAGTATTATTATTTGTTATCATATATAACTCCATGCCCAATGAGCACCAGTTTTAGCCACCTTCATTATTAAAATTCATTTATTTGCAAAATATTTCTGACCTATGAGTTAAACTATTGAGAGATCCCTCTCTGGAAAGAAAGAATCCAACTTTCTTCCTAAATATTCATTTTTTGGTTACCTTGGGGTTATCCTTTCACAGTTAGGGGTAAATTCTGATTGCTAACATCTTGGAATTGTTGCCGGGGAACAAGAATTCAAATATTCCCTGGGAAGAAGGACAAAGTTAGTCAAGAAGATAGAATTTATGTGGGCATACATAGGTTCTTGCATTTGAGTTCAGTTTTTTTTTTACCTGGAGACTCCACATTGATTTTAAAGAAGATATTCAGAAGATGACATTTTGGCTTTCACGAGAGCACATACAAGAGGTAACCTTGATTCTGAAATTTTATATAGTGTGGAAAACCTAGAAAGTTCAATTAGGAGAAGATGTGGTAAATAACAAGTAGGTACTTCTCAAGTTGAAAGGTCATCTTCTCAAAATCAAGAATAATTTCGTCGTTTTCAATATTTCAAGTTAGAAGAAAATTTTGAAAGGTCTCTTTTAAGGTCCAAGTCTAAGTCATATTTGAAACAGATTGAAATTAATCCAAACAAACTTCATTCATACTTGTTAGATTCACTTTGGAAAAACCTACCAAATACTATAAAGACAGAAGAGGTTAATCCTCGAATACAAAATTTCCAGACTTATACTCCCAGTCACCAAAATTGTCATGTTGTTCCTAACCCTCCTAGACCTATGGCTACTAGATTTTATCCATTGGCTTGACCTACTGTGTTACATGAATTACCATAGAATTATGCACATAGAATTTCAATTTTTGATGGGGAGGGAAAGTTCACAGTTAGGAAACACATGGATAGGTTTGAGGATTTCACTGATTTGGAGGAAGTTGATTATGATGATGTCAACATGATATTATTTGCACAGAGTTTATCTAGGGAATATGAAAGATGGTTTAAATACCTTCATGCAAGGTCTATTGCTACATTTGAATCTTTTCAAACTTTGTTTTTAGATAGGTGGGAAAACAAAAAGAGTCCTTTACAGGTTCTATCTCCGTACAATAATTCAAAGAAAGAAAATTTTTGAGTCAGGGCATGAATTCTTGAGCAGATTTATGAGGGTTTACAATTCTATACCCACTGATATTAAACCCCTTGTAAGAGCTGCTAAATCACATTATGCATATGCATTTGACAGGGATTTTTCCCTGTTACTGAGAGAGAGGAAATATGGAAATCTTCCTGCCATGTTTAAAGATGATATGGAGATGGAATCCAACTTGATGGATTCTAGGAAAATGAAAGAGAGAATGGAGGTAGACAGGAGGAAAACTAGAGAAGAAATCTACCTTCCACTTCCTCTTCTTCAAGTGATGACAAATTTGATATAATGATGAAAACAATGGAAAGGTTGATGGACAGGTTGGAAATGGATAATAGACCACCAAATAGAGAGCATCTTAAGCCACAAATCAGGAATCCAGACTTCAGAATACTTTTTCCTCCCCCTTAAATTAGGCAAACAGACCAAAGGAATCCCAAAAACCCTGAATACCAACAAATAATAACTCCATTCCTAGAGAATTATGCTGATGAGGAGGAAGAAAATGACCCAATGGATAATCAGATACATCATTTTGATGATTTGGACTTTGAGATCTATCTCACAGAAGAGGAGCATAATATGTTTGCTCAAGAGGATGATTGTAATGAACTTGATGTAGAATCGGAGCAGTATCAAAGGGGATATCAAAATGGGATTGATTATTTCCAGAAAAAAATAAAAAAAAATTAATAT
>LPNX010995231.1:133203-235517 GCA_001517045.1 Pseudotsuga menziesii | reverse complement strand
TTGAGAAGTAGAGATGTAGTCATTAATAAAGAAAAATCCAATTCAAATCATCCTTCCAGCAGTTAGCAAAATGCAGAAAAAAAAAACCAAAAAAACAAAAAGAAAATATTGTACAAAAAGTTTCAGATAATAAAAGAGAAATTTCAAAAGAAATTGGACAACAAATACCAGTTGATGTTGATAGAGCGGCTTCTTCTTTCAATTTACAGCCTGAATTGCCCAAAATAAATATTTCTATTACCTTCAGTGAATTGTTGAGAAATAATGAGTACAGAGACAAGATACCTAGGATGGTAAAAACAGAGAAATAATGTCAACCAGACAACCTGGAGTTAATAGATGATGCTCCAACCATAGTTCTTGGGCCTATAATTGAAGATACATATGAAGAGGGTGTTCCACATTTATATGTAAGCTTGAATGTTCATGACATGATTTTACACAATGCTATGCTAGATTCTGATGCATATCACAATTTAATGCTGAGATTAGTGGTTGAGAGTCTAGGATTGGAGATTACAAGGCCCTACAAATACCAGTTTTATTTTTATTCTAGAAAGGTGAAATGTTTAGGGTTTATTAAAGAAATGGTAGTAACTCTTGCACAGATCCTTGCCAAGAGTATTATTATGGATGTGGTGGTGGCTGATATTCCCCCTAAATTTGGTATGTTGTTATCAAGATCATGGGACTCAAAACTTAAAGGAACTATTCAAATGGACATGTCTTATGCAACCATTACTTTATTTGGAGAGCACAGAAGATTGTACAGAGAGAAAAGATTAGCATATGTGGCTAGTAGTCAAGATAAACCTAAAAACCACCCCATATATGGTGTGGACACTGACCTGGGTTCTTATATATTTTTCAATGACGCTCATGTTAAACCTTATTTTCCTATAGTCACTGACTTAAAAGAGGACAAAGATTTTTCTAAAAGGAAAGAATCCTTAGAGCAGAAACAAAATGAGGAAGGACTGTGGACAATGTATTTTGATGGGTCTATTAGTAAGGAAGGAGATGGTGTTGGTATTTGGATAATTTCTCCAAATAGGGATTTTAAAGTATTTTCTTATAAGTTGGCATTTGAGTGTACCAATAATGTGCGGCAGAGTATGATGCTTTGTTGTTACGATTGAATGCTTTAAAATATTTGAAGGAAAAAAGGATATATGTTTTTGGAGACTCTGAGTTAGTAGTAAACCAGGTGAATGATAGTTACCAAACCAAACATCCTAGAATGAGAGCATATAGAAATAAATTGCGGGATATGTTGGGTAATTTCTTCACTGAGCATAGAATCAGGGTAATTCCAAGGATTCAACACCAAGCAGTTGATTCTCTGGATACTACTGCTGGAAATTTTAAAGCTCCCATATATTCTAAGAAAAAATACAAAATAGAAATTGTAAATAGACCTTCCATCCCTGACAAATCCAAATATTGGAAAGCATTTGACGATGGTCTATAGATTAAAATATTTTTGGAGTTAACAGATGAATTTATAAATACACATATTGACACAGAACCAAAATTCAAAAAAAATTCAAGATAAAGTATAGTTTGCAGATAAAGGATTTGAGCAAAAAAATTTGAATAACATGATTGGAGGAAAGGACATAATTGAATTGAAAACTAATTACATTCCAAAGGGTATTATTCCTGTAGAGAAATTATTTGACCAAAATGATGTGGCTAAAGATCCAAAGGTTCAGCCCAATGAAAATGATATTCAAGATCAGAATATTGGGACTGAAGATTCACCCAAGATAATAAAACTGTCAGAAAACTTGCCCATGAGGAAAAGAAGAAATATGTTAACCTATGAAAAACTACACTAATTTTTTTTCTTGGAGTTATGAGGATTTCAAAGAATATGATACCTCCATCATACAACATACTATTCTTATCAGACTTGGAGAGAAACCTTTTAGACAGAAATTAAGAAGAATAAATCCCATGCTCTTACCTTTGATTTAAAAAAAAGTAAAAATGTTATTTAATGTGAAAATCATTGTAACTCTCATAGTTTCGAAGTGGGTAGATAACTTAGCACCTATCAGGAAAACGAATGGAGAAATCATATTATTTGTGGATTTCATAAACTTGAATAGAGTGTCAATGAAAGATAAATATCCTTTGCCAAAAATGGATCAAATACTGTAGAAGGTTGATGGAGCTAAAATAATTTCTACAATGGATGGATTTTTTTGATACAACTGGATAAAATTTCTTCCCAAAGACCAAGAAAAGGAAACCTTTACTACACCATGGGGAAATTTCAGGTATGCTAAAATTCCTTTTGGATTAATGATGAAGGAGATACTTTCCAGAAAGCAATGGATATAGATTTTGCTGAGGAGAAGAATAATTTTGTTGTAATTTATATGAATGACATCACAAATTTTTCCAAGTCTAATAAGGATCATATAAAACATCTGGAAAAAGGTATCTTTAAAGTGCAGGAGGTATGGTATTTCTCTCAACCCCAGAAATTCTAATTGTGCTATGAAAGAGGGAAAATTATTGACTCATATTATTTCAAATGATGGAATTAGGATTGACCCAGATAGAGTGAATGTTATTCTAAAGGTAGAGGAACCAAGAAATAAGAAATAGGTTCAATCATTTATTGGTCAAGTAATTTTCTTAAGAAGGTTTATCCCTAGTTTTGCAGAGATATTGAGAAATATTACAAATATGTTGAGAAAGGACAATGAAATTGAATGGACTCTAGATGTCAGGCAATATTTTAATGATATAAAAAATGCAATCACAATGGATCCTATTCTAGTGAGTCCTTATTTTTCTAGATATTTTCTGATTTTCTCTTATACCTTTGAACATACAATAGTTGGATTCTTACTATGAAAGAACCAATAAAATGTTGAACAGCCCATTGCTTTCTTTAGAAAGGTGCTTGGGGATGGGGAGTTAAAATATGATATCATGGAGAAATAGGCTTATTCCTTAGTGAAGTCTTTGAAAGATTTCAGAGTGTACATTTTACATTCCCATAGTATAGGATATGTACCCATCAATGTAGTAAATAACATTCTTACTCAACCTGATCCAGAGGGAAAAAGATAAAAGTGGATAGCAGTTTTGTTAGAATATGATTTGGATATTATGCCTAAAAAACTGGTGAAAGGACAAGGATTGGAAAAGATGATGACAAATTCAAATTGTGAATCCTTACTGTTGAATTTTTTTGTCTAATCATTCAAATAAGTTGGACTCAAAATTGAAGGTGATTGTTGATTTCACTTTATCTCCTTGGTACAGTGATGTTGTCTTTGTTTTACAAAATTTACAGGCACCTTTAACATTGAGCAAAACTAGAGCTAGATTAGTGAAGCTAAAGGTAGGAATGTTTTGTATCATGAATCAATATCTATATTGGAAATATCCAGGAGGTATTTTGCTCAAATTTCTATTGGAAAATGAATCCCAACAAACTATGAAAGAGTTTCATTAGGGATTCTGTCGAGGGCATCATTCCTGGGAAGTAACTGCAAACAAAATTTTAAGAGTTGGTTTTTATTGGCCCACCATGTTTTCATATGTATATAAAGAGATTACAACCTGGCATTAGTGTCAGATATTTGATGGAAAAAGAAATATAGTACATTTTCCACTTAATCCTATTTCTGTAGAAGGTCCTTTTCAGCAGTCGGGTTTAGATTTCATTGGAGAAATTAACCTAAAATCTTATAACCAACATAGATGGATCCTAGATGCAACTGATTATTTTACTAAGTGGATTGAAGTTATACCTACCATGAGGGCTAATGATGATGTTATCATGGATTTTATGGAGAATAATATTATGTCAAGGTTTGTATGTCCCGAACGAATTGTGGCTGATAATGCACATGCTTTCAAGTCAAAGAAAATGATAAGCTTGTGTCATAATTATCATATCAGTTTAAATAATTCTACTGCTTATTGTCCTCAAGGAAATGGTCTTGCACAATCTTCTAACAAAACTTTAGTGAGGATAATCAAACAGTTGTTGGAAGAAAACAAGAGAGCCTAGCACACAAAATTGAATTATGCTTTGTGGGAAGACATAATAAGCATTAAAAGAGAAATTTGGTTGTCACCTTTTTAGTTGGTCTATGGAGAAGAGGTTTTATTTCCAGTTTCTTTAGGTCTTCAAGTCATGAATTTGTTGTAGTAAAAGGAGGAGGAGCCAAATCACATGCAAAGAATAATCAATCAGATCATTGAGTTGAATGAGATCAGGGAGAAATCTTATGATAAAGTGCAGATACATCAAGAAAAAATGAAGAATAATTTTGACAAAAAGTTTAAGGAAGAAAAGTTTCAGGTTGATGATCTAGTTTTAAAATGGGATGCACCAAAAGAAGATAAACATGGGAAATTTGATCATATGTGGAAGAGGCCATACATCATTCCTTCTTTTAGGGGAGACAACTGTTTTATTCTACAACATCAATATGGGGTTCAGCTAAAAGGGAGCCCTGTAAATGGAAGATTTATGAAACATACTTGTCATAAGGTGGAAGGTCATTTTTGTATATTAGTTTTACATATTTATTTAATTGACAAATTACTACAAATGACATATTGAAGGATTTGAATCCTAGAGAGAAGGCCCTAATATATTGAAAATTTTCCATTTGTATTTTATGTTATTGACAGAAAAAAGAAAAAAGGTTTTTTTACATAATCAATTTGTCCTTGGCATGCAGGTTATTTGCTACCTCGTAGGGAGGATAGCATCCCTAGTTGGAGCTATTTGTTAGCACCATTTTTTGTTAGTAGTTGGATCGGGAAAGCCTAAGGAGAAATAAAGTATGGTATATAAAATTTTGATGATATGACCAAGGGTGTGTTTAAAAGGTTCTTAAAGTATGTTATAAGGAGATAAATCTAAACTAAAAATATGTATTTCCTAGAAAAATCATGGATTAAGCTTTCAAACTATGCTTAAAATAAAAAATGTGCACCTGTGGTATCGGGTGAAAGGTTTTAATGGTTTAGATATCTGGATGGGACACTAGTACATGTGGACATTTTTCCCATAGAAAATTGTTGCTATTGCAACACTTGTGTGTTTCTAGCGACAAACATGACCCCTTTTTTTGTGGCAAAAAATTCATTGCTCTAGCAACAATTGCCACAGATTGTCGCTATAGCGACACAAAAGACATGAAACGTGTGTTGTTTAAAAATTAAGTTGTGTCCCTATAGTGACACTTCCCTGTTGCTATAACAACACATTGATCCTCTCTATAGAAACACTTGTTCATCTCTATAGTGATGGAGGAAAATGTTAAAAGTATGTTTATACCAACACATTGATCATCTCTATAGAAACACTTAGTTCTCTCTATAGTGATGGAGGAAAATGTTAAAAGTATGTTTATACCGACACATTGATCGTCGCTATAGCGATAAGGTGTTGTCTCTATACTAAAACCCTTTTGTGTAACTTCCCTATGGGATTGTTATACTAGAAACAGAAATTTTGTCCCTAGTGTAAAAATCCCTTCAGAACGTTAAACAAAAGGGCGTCGATATAGCGCCAGGGTGTTTATTTTTATTTTTTAAATGATGTTGAACTCAGGTCTCAAGGTCTCTCTAAATCTAGGTCTCTGGAGAGTTGATACAAGGTCTCTCTAAATTCCTTTATCATGACATGACATAGCTCAATGGCAAAGATAAAACCATTTTTCCTTGTAAAAAACATGGAATGATTCCTTCAGCTCTTCTTCAGAATCGATGTCCTTCATCTTTCTTTCCATAAGATTAAGAAACTCAAGAAAATCAATGGTACCATTGCCATCTGCATCAACTTCATTTATCATATCTTGGATCTCTGCTTCTGTAGTATTTTTACATAGAGAACGCATTACAGTACCCATCTCTTTTGTTGTGATACAACCTGTATAGATGCGACATGCCACCAAATATTATAAAAAATGCCACTACAAGAAATTACTCTGGATGGAAAACAAAATCCAATGAAACATAAATACAAATATCTATCACATCATGATCATTTTTCCCCAAAGTAGCTGGATGATCATCAATATCAACTATCAACCTTTAGTTTTAAAGGAAAAAGAACACATGGAGTTGCATTTACAACATGAAAAAGGGGTGTAGAAATGGCTCAAATGTAAACACTCTTCCCCAAAGAACAAAGCAATATTTTTAGTTGCATCTTAGAAAAAACAAACAGTGTAATCTATTCTACCTAAAATTGGTATTCTACTTAATTCCTAGTATATGGGAGAAAACCCCTTCATGATTTGGCTCTTTTTGAATTTCAAACAAGCTTCCCATAACAGATATTTATGAGATGAGTCCCCTAATTTTATGACACAATTGAA
Organism: Pseudotsuga menziesii; assembly: GCA_001517045.1. Lineage (NCBI taxonomy): Eukaryota > Viridiplantae > Streptophyta > Pinopsida > Pinales > Pinaceae > Pseudotsuga > Pseudotsuga menziesii. Next base: position 229,152 of record LPNX010995231.1, on the reverse strand, counting down.
AAGAAGCCAACACCTTTGCCATCCATTATCCTGATATTACAGAAAGAGGACATATAAGTGGACCTAAAGGATAATGTCTTAGATCAAGATGCAACAAAACATGAAAGGATTGGGCACTATCAAATGTTTGAGAGATTTCTTCTTAAAATTAAGCTGAGGATGTGTATACCCATTTATTTGTAACACTACCATGAAACATCAAAGCTAGAGAAAAATTCCTAAATACTAACTGACGGGGCACTCTTGATGATATAACCATTAAGTCTAAGCTAAACATCCTGACTATAATATGCATCCTTGAATACTTAACAATGTAAATACTGAAACCATCAAGCGGAATGTAGACCTCACACTCAACTACATTCCTCACATTGTTGGTATGATTTAAGTATATTAAATTTCCAATATTAATTATCAACCATGGTTTGTACACTTACAGTTGTGGCAAAATATATGCTGAGGTAGAAGAAAAACTAGGATTTCTTTGTTATGTAGCTCCTATGAGATATGCAATGACGAAATGACTAAATATCTTTCAAAATTAAAAATCGAGTCACTAAGAGATAAGATTATTAAACTATCAACTTGAACGGATTGCAATGATTTCAAATGTAGAACTAACCTAACTATCAATTCAAATCTATGTTATCCTAATCTACGGACAAGAATTGAAATTTCAAGATACAAGGAGATCATTACTCTGGAAAACAATGCTTGAATGAAAACAAACTATACTATGGGGGAAAAATTATAATTAATTATCAAACCCTAGATAATTTCTAACTTATCCTAGGAATTGAAAATCTATTATACTATGCGATATCAAAATTCTAATCTATGAAACAAATTTCAATTAATTATTAAAGAGGAGGAAACTATACTACTTTGAAGAAATGTGCTAACTAATTAATCTAAGAAATTCACTTGACAATTAACTACAAACCTAAGAAGACAAAATGAAATGCTAGAACTAGATATGTGTTATTGATTTAGTTGTTGGAGAAAGCACAGTATCGAAATGACCAAGTCGACGTTTCGGATCCATATCAGGATTCATCATCAGCACCATGTCGAATGTGGAGATAGTGAGAATCAAAGATAAATACTGGAACTGGGTAGAATAAAAACGTCTAATGTCGGCTTTTTGGAATCTAGGGTTTACTAGGTTAAAAACTTATTAAATTTATTTTATTTAATTAATTTGTTTAGTATATTAAAAAAAATTACAATACTATATTAAGACTTTATTTTTATTTTAAATTTTAAAAACCTAACAGTCATTTTTATTATTAATTAAAAAATTTTAAGATATAATGTATTTAACTTTTATTCTTATTTTTACTTATAATTTAAAAAAATTAAAAATTAAAATTTTTTTAATTATTAATTTAACTTATATTTTTATTATTACTTATAATTTAAAAAAATTTAAAGGATTTTTAAAAACCTTTGAATAAAAGGTTGTTGAAACCTTTTAGGTCCAAGGTTATTAAAGTTGAATGGAATTTGATTTTAACTACATTTTATTAAAAAATTAATTTCTAATTCAAACTTAATTTTCTGAAGAAAAAAAATTTAAAAAGATTTTTAATTTTATAAAGATTAAATTGATTTTTAATTGTTAATTATCATAAAATTTTAAATTGATTTTAATATAAAATTTTAGTTTTTAACTTTTAATTTTTAATTTTTAATTTTTAAATTGATATTTCATTTTTAAGTTTTAAAGTATTTGATCGTATGGTTTTTATTTAAGGACAACGAAGGAGGACAAAAGACGAAAGGAGAGCTTGAGGAGGGAAAGGGGCAAAGGGAAAAAGGTTGAGATCTGGGGGAACATAGTCAAGGGACAGAACGAGGGGGAAAATCGTCTTTTCGATTGAGAATAGAGGGAAGCCAACTAGTGCTCACCTCAAGGCTGCCATCCATATTTAGATTGTGTGGGAGTTTGATAATTTCTAAGGCCTCTCTGAATTTTCTTTTGAAATAGTGGTCTTCTTTCGCGAGGATAATGGTGTCTTCTAGGCAAATGTGATGTTTGGTTTTGGCTACATGTTCCGCAAGGGCTGAGGAGCGGATATGTTCTTTCGTAATGTTTGCCCCATGTTCTTTTAACCATGTGTGAAAAGAACGCCCCGTCTTACCTATATAGCTGATCTTGCAAGAACAAGGGATCTTATAGACCCCTCTGAATTGTGTATGATCAACCGGATCTTTAACGGATCTCATTCTTTTCCTAATGGTCTCTAGGGGTTTGAACGAGGTCGTGATGTTGTTCTTATTAAGAATTATAGAGATCTTATCAGTCACCCCTTGTATATAAGGTAAGTAAGCTCATGGGTTGGTGTTGGTCTTGTTGTCAGAGGTTTTCAAACCCGTAAGGCTCTTGTTGTGGGTTTTGCCAAGAGTCTTCATCATGGCCTTGGGTTTGTAACCTATGTTTGTGAATACTTCTTTGAGGTGGTCCTTCTCCTTTTTAATGTGTTCTGAATCCGCGATCCTAGAGGCTCTCACTGCCAGGGTGTTGAGAACTCCTATCTTTTGGGAAGGATGATGGTGGGAGTCTACATGGAGGTAGCTATCTGTGTGAGTCTTTTTACAAAAAACCTCATGTCCAAGAGTGCCATCTTATTTCCTGGTGAGGAGGACATCTAGAAATGGGATGCTCCCATTTTCCTCAAGTTCCATTGTGAATTTGATGTTGCGGGAGATACTGTTAAGGTGTGTTAGGAATTTCCTAAGTTCATCTTCACCATGTGGCAAAACCACATTCGTATCATCCACATACCTCTTCCATTTTCATGGTTTTAGAGGATAGGAGTCTAGGGCTTCTCTCTCAAATTTTTCCATGAAGAGGTTTGCAACTATGGGTGAGAGGGGGGATCCCATGGCTACACCTGTGGTTTGCTCAAAAAATTCACCTTGGAAGCTGAAAAAAGTTGATGGCACTCTTGGACACGAGGTTTTCTGTAAAAATACTCACACAGATAGCTACCTCCACGTAGACTCCCACCATCATCCTTCCCAAAAGATAGGAGTTCTCAACACCCTGGCAGTGAGAGCCTCCAGGATTGTGGATTCAAAATGCATTAAAAAGGAGAAGGACCACCTCAAATAAGTATTCACAAACATAGGTTACAAACCCAAGGCCATCACGAAGACTCTTGGAAAAACCCACAACAAGAGCCTTACGAGTTTGAAAATATCCGACAACAAGACCAACACAAACCCACGAGCTTACTTTCCTTGTATACAAGGGGTGACTGATAAGATATCTAGAATTATTAATAAGAACAACATCACGACCTCATTCAAACCCCTAGAGACCATTAGGAAAAGAATGAGATCCGTTAAAGATCCGATTGATCATATACAATTCAGAGGGGTCTATAAGATCCCTTGTTCTTGCAAGATCAGCTATATAGGTGAGACGGGCCGTTCTTTCCACACACGGTTAAAAGAACATGGGGCAAACATTAGAAAAGAACGTATCCACTCCTCAGCCCTTGCGGAACATGTAGCCAAAACCAAACATCACATTTTCCTAGAAGACACCATTATCCTCGTGAAAGAAGATCACTATTTCAAAAGAAAATTCAGAGAGGCCTTAGAAATTATCAAACTCCCACACAATCTAAATATGGATGGCGGCCTCGAGGTGAGCACTAGTTGGCTGCCCTCTATTCTCAATTGGAAAGACGATTTTCCCCCTTGTTCTATCCCTTGACTACGTTCCCCCATATCTCAACCTTTTTCCCTTTGCCCCTTTCCCTCCTTCAAGCTCTCCTTTCGTCTTTTGCCCTCCTTCCTTGTCCTTAAATAAAAACCATACCATCAAATACTTTAAAACTTAAAAATGAAATATCAATTTAAAAATTATAAATTATAAGTTAAAAATTAAAATTTTATATTAAAATCAATTTAAAATTTTATGATAATTAACAATTAAAAATCAATTTAATCTTTATAAAATTAAAAATCTTTTTAAAAATTTTTTTAGAAAATTAAGTTTGAATTAAAAATTAATTTTTTAATAAAATGTAGTTAAAATCAAATTCCATTCAACTTTATTAACCTTGGACCTAAAAGGTTTCAACAACCTTTTATTCAAAGGTTTTTAAAAATCCTTTAAAATTTTTTAAATTACATGTAATAATAAAAATATAAGTTAAATTAACAATTAAAAAAATTTTAATTTTTTTTTAAATTATAAGTAAAAATAAGAATAAAAGTTAAATACATTATATCTTTAAAAAATTTAATTAATAATAAAAATGACTGTTAGGTTTTTAAAATTTAAAAAAAAATAAAGTCTTAATATAGTATTGTAAATTTTTTTAATAAACTAAACAAATTAATTAAATAAAATAAAATTAATAAGTTTTTAACCTAGTAAACCCTAGATTCCAAAAAGCGACATTAGACGTTTTTCTTCTACCCAGTTCCAGTATTTATCTTTGATTCTCACTATCTCCACATTCGACATGGTCCTGATTATGAATCCTGATATGGATCTGAAATGTCGACTTGGTCATTTCAATACTGTGGTTTCTCTGACAACTAAATCAATAACTCACCACCACAGAAATGTAGCAACGTAGATATGTGTTGACAACTAAGATTTCAAATAGTAAATGATCCATATGAAAACCTACCTAATTCCAATATTCTTAAGGAATTGTGTCAAAGTGACTTACAAATGCTACCGAGATGCAAAAAGGACACAAATCTAACTTAACTTCTAAAAAGACGTGGAAACTAAAAAAGGACCAATTACAAGAGAATTTAAACATCATGACTATCACTTATCCATCAAGTAAATGACATTTGAAAATCTAGTTACACTACCTAGACTCGATGAAATACTACTTAACAATCCAACTCTACTGAAAATCACACACTCTGAATTATTTTATCTCTGATGACTATTTCGAAATTGAAACATACAATACCTACCAAACTTATGCAATGCCTATACACTTCTAGTTTTATCCTATCAATACTTCAAGCTAAAAACATTGAACATAAGAGCAACCTAAACTCGGAGTTTGTAAGAAAACATAAGTATAAAATAATGATTCAAATGGCTGGAAATAAATTCAACTTGCAAGCATCCTACAGCAAAAAACAAAGTACCGCTATTCTAATTCTACAGTAAATAAAACCATAAACTAAGGCATCTTGGTTCATTTATAAAAATACAATGCAAGCTGATCTAAAATTAAGAAACAAATCTTAACTAAACTAATATAAACTGATCTTCCTTTGAAAAGCATAGGAATTGACTTGGAACTATTGTATTTAAATAAGATTATTCTAGCTTAAGTGTTAATTACAAATCTAATTTGTTTCAAGAAGGAATTCTAAGGTAAACAAATTTACACTATTCTATGTTCCAAGCATGGAAACAAATGAGACTGAATTATAAGCTACTTATATCATGAACCAAAAGGAAACTACACTACTTTGCATTTAAATCAAAAACTATTTCCCATTGCACAAGAAAACGAAGTTGAAATGTAAATGGATTTAACCATAGCTACAACAGAAATAAACGATCTATGTGAATTAAATATGAAATGCTGAAAATGAGTGTAAATCCTAGCTAGTTACATAACACAAATGAAATACTGAAAACTAATTCAAACCCTAGCTAGTTACGAATGAGATGCTAAAAGACAGATTGAAAGCTAGTGCATAAAAATACAGATCCAAATTACATATGAACATAATGAGATTGCATTTTATAAACAATTGAACAATACTTACAGGAAAACGTCTTTAAATACACAAACATTACAAACTAAAATTTCTTATATGTATAATGAAGAAAGAAATTAGGATATATGCATAGATGGAACCACTCTGATTGAGGGGCCCTTCTCAAGAAATAGTGGTCATTCCTACTCTACTTAGTCACCAACCATGAAAAGAAACATAACACTAACACCTGAATAAAGTTTCTATATTAAAATCTAAAGCAAAATTACAAAACGTTTTTTTTCTCTCCTTGGATTCACAACCCAAGACATCTTTTTATAGTCATTTAGAATAGAGAGAGGGTCGACCATTTAAGTGGTCGACCTCTCTAATAATAGAGTGCCTTCAAAGCTATAAACAACCCCATAAATGAGCAGGTTGTGTTTTACCCCAAATCGCGTGTGGTGGTTTCCTGGACATGGGAAGTGGAAGCGTTGAATTCTTGGGAAAGTCATGAACCGAATATTTACATCCAGAAGCTCATGAATCATGTGTGCCATGTGGGAAACAAAACCCACGTTTTTGTTGGCATCTTCAATGCGTCCAAGTAGGAAAACAAATGATTTTTGAGGTCCAAACAAGGGGTTGAATGGTCGTCTGTATGCGAATGAGCATTTGGATGAGGGTTTGAATGAGTGTCTATATGAGAACCACAACTTGTATCCGCAAAACTATATGCCCAATGGTTTTAAAAAATGTTAATTTGATATGAATATACCATATCAGATGATAATTAATGGAAAAATATGAAAGAATTAAACATAATTCAAAAATAGGTACCTAAGTCAATATCAATGTCTGAGTGATGAGCAGTATGAACTTGATACATCAAAAATGACAAAAATAGTACCATCGTAGCATTATTATAGATCCAAAATGATGACCAAATTGGGCATCAACACACATAAAATGCAGTAGATTTCTTTGCAAATTTGTCAATTGTTTGATATCAAATTCACCTCAGCAAAGATGGCAAGTATAACACATTAATACAAAATACACACAAGTCTTCTATTAAGAAAATTATGTAAAAATAGGAAGAAAATGGAGATGTTCTTACAAAGGATAGAAATTTCTAAATTTAGGATTTGATAACACTATAAGTTTTCAAAGACAAACATGACAAACTATCATGACAACACGTTAATTTTCTCAAAGAATAATTTGCTCCAAAACAGAATAATTGTGTGAATCAACACTGATTCTTTATGTTGATTTTCAGCCATCTTTATTTTGAAACCTTGGATGTGCGCTTTGTACCCATATACCGACTAACTAGGTCAAGCTTAATAATGCATTGGTAAGATATTAGCGAAATAGAACAATGAATTAACAAGATAATTCTAGAATGGCTCTCGCAATATAGCTGAGGGTCTACACACATGATGGATCATATAAGTCAATACCTTGAATGAAATTAATAAACAAGTTGTTTAGACAAATGTCACAAATACAAACATGTCAACTATACTATAGCAAAAACACGTGGGAAATACCATAAATTCTTGCAAAATCCTGAAGGTTGAGAACCATCAAGAATAGTTGTATTACTTGGTTCTAAAGCAAAGTCCAGTTGATCACAGATCATCACAAAAGACTAATATTAATAACAAAAGTAGCATTTCCATTGATATTTGTAGGTAGGGATTGATTTCAAGTTCAACAATTAATCAACAGAATGGCATCCCATTATTGAAATAACAAAAGTAGCATTTCCATTGATATTTGTAGGTAGGGATTCATTTCAAGTTCAACAATTAATCAATAGAATGGCATCCCATTGTTGGAAAGATAATACAAATATAAGACACCAAAAAGTTGCTCCAGCTTATAAATCAGCCCCAATAACTTGTGTTTGGATGTGATGATAAGTATATGGATCACTTTCTTGGATCTCTTGAACTTGCCAACAAGAGCCATAATTGAGCTCGAAGTTGAAACACGGAACCAATAATAACCAATACAAAGGTATAAATACTTTATAGGTCTTACTTAATGTAAAGACACCTAAAAGATTGGTTGGTATGACATTTAATACAATAACAATGTTGAATTCCACTAGCAATGGAAAAATGAATCCCTCTGCTGAGAGAGATGATAGAGGAAGTTCAAAATACTGGAAAAGTGCATCCAACCATTAACGCTACCTTTGTGATCTTAGTTCCACTGATATTGAACATGGACACAATATCTAACTTCGGACCCATATGTCTTCCTAATGTTAGCTATAAGACCATTAAGAGTTTTTTTGAATAGTAGAAAATTTTGGATAAAAATTTAACCCATATCTCTTTGTAATGTATGCAATAAGATCATGACAAAAGACTTGGCTATTAGACTAGAAAAATTTATGGATACAATGATCACAAAGAATCAAACAGCCATTGTACCAGGAAGGAATATTGTAGATAGCACAATAGTGGTCACAGATGCTTTCCATTCAGTATGTCCAATTAGATATGGAGAAAACATATGATTGCTTAGAATGGGATTGGATTCTTTTAAGAATGCTCGTCATCAAAGGATGGTGAGGTTGTTTGTGGTTATGAAAAAAGTTCTCATATTTAGTTATGGAAATACTTAAGAAGGGTTGATCACACATCCTAGAAGGAGTACACAACCCTCTAGTAGAAGCTATGGATAGAGTACATTAGAAACAAAACAATACAAGAAGAGGAGTATATCCATCTACGATGGAGGCCTTTAAGATTTGTTCTAGACATGACGAGAGGACTGGAAGAAGGGTGTGGCCCATTAGTGCTTCCTTAAGGGTTGAACATTGACTCAAAATTGTAGGTTTATTGCTTATTCTAGTCAAATGCATTCCTAGAACATCCTTAAGAATGTTGTACATGCTTTGAAAAGAACCCAGAAATTCTCAAAGCTTGGTTTTGTTGTTTTCTATCACTGTTTTAGGGTTGTTTTGACCCTAAGACATGCCCAAATTTGACCTTAATTCTTTTTAAGAAGATCCAACATGAACAGAATTACCAATAAATGCTCAAAAGTGCTAGAAAATGTGTTTTAATTATGGCTATGACTCAAAATGCCACCCAGATTTGATAATTGAATTTGTACAAGGACTAAGACGTACCCAAAACTGCTACTCACTTGTACATAAAACCCAGAATCATCTAAGAAGTGCCCAAGCCCAAAACTGTCGAGAAATATGATTTCATTGTTGTTTCCAAGCTGTTTGAGGGTTATTTATGCCCAAAATAGCCTTTTCATGTAGTCTTCATGAAAACACGGCCTAGACCTAATTTTAGGGTTTTTTTCTCAAAGGACTGCTCATAATTGCATTTCATGCTGATTTAAGGCCCTTTTTATTACTAACCTGCCTCCACCAACTACCCCGATCTGTATTTTAGTTATGTTTACACCGTTTACTATGGAAAAAAAACCTAGAATTCATAAGCTGATGTCAATTATTGATTAGGATGTTAGAAAAACCATCAATTGTGCCCAAAATGGAGGTCCGAGGTTGTTGGAATGCATAGGTTTCCTAATGATGTCTGCTTACCACTGTTACATGCCCTGCTCTTGATGTTATAGGGTCCAAAACTGCCCAGAGATAAGGTATAGGGGATGTGGCTGCTGGTCAGGAGACATGCCAGTCCTTACATTTTACTCAGAAAGTCACATGGAATGAACAGGAGTTCACTTATTCCCCTCTAATTCTATCCCTATTTTTATCACTAATTTTTCCTTACTATATCTCTTTGTTTACAATTTGACCCTTTATCTTTCCATCGCCTCATTACATACTACTTATCCTCACATTTCTTTGTGTTAACCACTTTCTCTTTCCTCATCCTCATACTTCAGTTGAGCCCTCTTTTCTCATACTTTGGGTGTACCCTCTTTCCTCTCTTTTTTAAGTGACCTCTACACTTTATTTTTTCCTCTCTTCCTATTTACCTATATTATTCTCTTGTTTTCCTAATACACTCTCTCACAATTTCTCATTCATCTCGTGAGAACCTTCTCCATCCTATCAAACATTCACTCCCTTTGAAAGGTTGGTTGGAATCCATTTCTCTTCAACACCTCATCATAGTAATACCGATCTCCACTCCAACTACTGATTCAATACCCCTGTTGTACCCACACACCTAATCTCTTTGTTCTTAAAGGTCTATTGACCAAAATTTCATTGCATACTATGAAATGTTTTTATGTTTAATTTGGTGATTGGTTACATGAATAGATTTACATGAATCATTACACAAATCAATTACCAGTGTTGTCGGAGCAAAGGAGAATGAAAATCAATTACCAGTGTTGTCGGAGCAAAGGAGAATGAAGAACAAGTGCATTTCATAGCCAAAGGAGGCCATAACAATCTCATCAATTACCTCCAGTTCTAGTTTTTGTAGATCGCCCAAAGAGCCCAACAAAGTAAACATTAAATATGTCGATATGAAGAAGTGATTTCAATCAAGCTCCATAAGTTTCTATGAAAAGGAAAAAGCACCAAAGAATCAAGAAGTGCAAGAAAGAGTAATGTTGGGTTCTATCTAAGGTTCAAGTTACGGAAATTCAAGCTACTCATTCAACAAATGAAGGTTCCAACATCCTTGAAGAATGATAAGTGACAAAAAACAAATTTCCAATTTCAAGAAAGAAAATAAGCATCCACCAATGCATCCCTTAAGGGAATACACCCACAAGCATTATTTACATATTGAAATCACTCTAGGAATACTTCTATAAGCACCACACTCTACACAATAGTCTGGTGTATGATATTCAACAAAGAAGTAGAATATCAAAGAAACATAAAATACCAAGCACTCTCTAAGTTCCCTACTAAAAGTGAACCTATTACCATGCCCTATCAAAGACCTACAGTACATTCTAATTCAAGAGATAACAAACAATGAGCGTGCACCTTTAAAATTCATGTTTTTTAATTATTTACTCTACTATACTACTATGGAATGTAGTACAACAACTACTTTGCATACTACTAAAGAATTTTCTGGACCTTTTTCAAATATGGATCTTATCAAACTGAAGTCTGCAATACATATCTACAGCTCTGTTATTCAACTTAGAAATAAATCTCCAGATGATCATTCTTTAAGCCCATCCACATGTTAGCTTTCATGCTAAGTATTCATCAATTCCAATGAGAATGTTCCTACAGAATGAACTCAAGCTTAAGCTCTCATCAAGGAAATTATTGGAAGCCATGAAGGTGCGACTTCCAACAATCAATGTTACACTCTACCAGCACTACTAGATAAAAATCTCTAGCATTCAAATCAATTTTATTGATCAATACAAAGCAAAGAGAGGCATAACTGCCTCCATTTATTTTTAGATTGGAAAAGATGCAACGTTTCTACCTGACATTTTTTCTATACATGTGGTTTTATATGTGTTACTAGAGTGTCTACAGGAGTATTGCCTTGTAAACTTGCAGAGCAGAAACAAAAATTTACAAAACATTTTAGTCTAAGAAAATAATTTGATGCCTCCTCTTCCCCACTGGGGATTGACTTAAGTAAAGCATACCATCTCTAAGGTTCACTGATGAAGTAGGTCCATTCATGTCATAGAACTACAAAGTTAAAGGTGGTTTATTGTAGTCATTTATAGAATAAATGGGGATTTTGATGGGCAATTTGTCTTGTGATGTGATTGTAAGAAGCAATAGAAATAATCCAAATAGAGTTGTGATATGACACCACAATTTTACTAGTCTTGAACATTCAAAGAAGGAAAATCCATGACTAGATCTGAAGAGAAAACCTCATCTTTTCATTGAATTAGATAACAATCTCCAATCAGCAGTAGTTGATTACAAAAACACCCATCAGAGATATTTAGTACAAATAATATAGCCAAGATAATCTAAATGCACCTAAATACTTCAATGAAAAAAACAACATATAATAGGACATTAAATCACATCACAAGTAACAATAATTTATACTGGTAATTAAGAATATAAATGGTTATCCTTTCCTTCCACACCTGATAATAGCTCAAACTTTGGTAACCAAATTCCAGGATGACTTTCTTTAAGCAAGAATTATCCTCTAATAAATATTTTGACTTGAGATGATTAATTAGAATGAAAAGGTTTCCATAAAGCAAAACATTGTTTTTTCTGTCATTCTTTTGACTGTCTATAATTGTATTTTTCATAAATTATTTGCTCCTTATCAAAATAAATTGAGGGGTGATATTGAACCCCTCGCCATGACATCTGTTTGGAATTGAAATACTGCATATGCATTTCGCAATTGTATCATCAAATCCATTTCTATCTACTCTATCCCCTCTTGTGTTGGAACATGTGGCTACCTCAAAAGAATATTTTGTGCTGATATCTGTGAAGATAGCATGCTCCTGTTTTTTTCCCATTTTCTTTTTTTACAAGACATCTATTATCATCAGTATGCTTTCTATGTTCTATTCCAATACTATATGGGAGGATAGTAACTTCGAAAAAAGAACCGTGTTCATTATTTTCTGCCTTTTCAACACCTAGCTACAAAAACTGGCCATGAATAATTATGGGGATTCACAAACTTCCAAGAACGTCTGTTACTCACAGAATATAAAATATGATTGTGGGTTGGTTGTGAAGAATGTTACCCAATTCCCTTGAGCTGCATCTCTAAGTTGAAAGACTCCCTAAAAATTTATTAGCCTGAATTCAAACCCATACTTTTGAGTTGGTAATAAATAAGGTGACTTCGGAGTTAAGTGCTTTTTACCACGTGGATTATTAATTATTTCATTGGATAATGGTGGTTGTCATCAAAATTTATCTCTATCACAAGGGATGAGTTTTAAATATCTATATCTCTGCAACTTCATATTACAATGTGTGAGAGTATTGTTATACCTGGAAATATTAACTACATTTCTTTATGAGGTTTCATTTATGTTATTTAGAGATGTTTACACTCAATATTTTTCCTAGTCCAAACTGACTTATTTTGGTGATTCATGAACCTTAATAAAATTTTGTTGCATTAGACTCACATTTTTTTTGGCTTACTTATTGAAAAATCATATTTATATCATACATAAACGATACAATGGCCATTTTATCTATTTTATCATTTTCAAGCAATTTAACTAAAATGCTCAAAAATTCCTTCATCCTAAACTTACTAGATCCTTCATCATAAAATACAGTGCATGCCATGCCCCTATTCAAACAGCATGAAACTTCTTCTTACTAATATCATATTTATAATTATACTTAAGAGTGTATACTAACATTCTTGTAATAGATAATATTTATAATTTTATATATAAATAAGTTTATATGACCAGATAATTCACTGGAATCAATCCTTGGACTAGTTTACAAACCAGATATTTGCTTCTCATTTTTCCACTCCGCATATGACCGACCACAATATCCTTGCACCAATTTGCATAAATAATGCACCAAAACATAGTGGAAAGCCTCGGATTAATATAAAGAACAAAAAAACATTAAAATAATATTACATTGTGATATAAGAAAAACTATAAAGGAAATTACTAAAACTAGAAATATCAAAGCCAATAGTAAACAATACTTCCTCTTATTACAGTTAGCAATAAATAAAAGTACGAGTGCTATAAAAAAATTGTGTTTTTAAGGTTTATAGAGAATTGAATCTATACAGACACAAAAAGTATGAACTACACAATACACAGTGCCACCCAACACAACATTATATCTCACATAATATTTTCTTATAGTAACATAAACTAGACCACAAACAAGAACTTCTTTCAAACAAAATCCTAAAAAATTACTATAAGAAGAACTACATTGCATGAAAATAGTCAAATATGCTCAAAAATCAAACAAGAAGGAATACGCATAGCTTGACCGTAAAATGATATTATAGACTTAAGTATTAAATAATGCAACTAAACAAGCCAAGGGTTCAAAACTTCAAGCATTTTCAAACAAGAAAACTCTTGAGAGGTGTTTAATAATTACTTGTAGCACATTGGGAAAGATTATATGCATCATACATTCTGTACACCCAATGTGGCCAAGCTAAACATTGATCCCTATATACCCACTTACTCCAAATTCATAAATTTAAAATCCAATGTCAATTTCTTGGAAAGCACAATGATATAGACAACTCCCAAAGCTCTGTAATTCAAATTCCTATTTATCTTCCTCCACTAAAATTTAATAAAATACGGGAAAATCATTTACAAACAAAAAAGACTCTTAAGGAAAAACATTACCTGTGTAAAACCCAATTGTCATGGAGGTAATTGAAACCCTCCAGAAGTTGCAACATCAGGATTTTAACTTCGCTTAAGCCAAAATTTTGTTTCATTGATTCCTCAAAACCCTTCAGCTCATGGTCCATATACTCCATCACCATAAATATGTCATCTAAATTACTATCTACAACTACTTCCTTTACATTAACAACAAGAGGATGCTACAATGACAACAATACATTCATCTCCCTCAAGGAAGACATTGGGAAACCATCTCTTTCTCTTTCCATTTTCATCTTTTTCAATGCAACGACCTCGCTAGATTGAATATCTCTAGCTCGATATACTACACCATATGTTCCCTCATTTATCTTGTTAATTTTCTTAAACTCGTCAACATTCTTGTCCTCTCCATCTAAATATTTGTGGGTTTCAAGGATCTACCCTGGCTTACACTTGTCCACCAACAATGGAAATCACCTTCATTGTTATAAGAACATGAATTATTCCTCTTACTTATAGAATGTCATTTCAGCACCTCACTGCAACCATTTGAAAGAGAGTTGAATATGTTGCCAAAATATTCACAGCTACTTTCACTAGATATATTCCCTAATTCCTTGTATACAATGACCGAACTATAATTAACCCTACTGGGTGAATGACACCAACCATGTTTGGCCACCTCTCTGTCATCCTTAACCTTGACCACTCCAATTTTCTAGCTTGTATTGACATATTCGTTCCAATTTCTATAGCCCTGGATGGGGCATTCGTTCAATTTCCTCTAACCCTGCCTTGGGTATTCAATCCATTTTTCCTAACCCTTCTTGGGGTATTTCCCTTGATATGGGTTTTGTATTTATAATTCTTAGAATCCCTTTAAGAGTAATTGTATTCACCATCGATAAAACATACTAAATAAGAACAGGTGCAAGAATAAATATGGACCCTAGCAGTTGTCGTCGACCCCTCCCCCTTCTTTGTTTAGTTCAAAACCAGAAAAGCCCAAGAAATTAATGGAAATCAAACCAGAAAAAACCTTGCAATTACAGATCTTGCTTGAGGTTCTATTGATGAAATCAACTCCTGATGTTGTTTGAAGGCCAAGCAATCATAAAGATAAATAGAAAATTCCAACAAATTAATTTGGCTCTTGATGTTGTTCGAAGGCCAAGTGATAATATAGATAAATAGATAATGCCAACAAATGCATTCCACTTAAGTCATCACGATACATTGTTCAAAGTGATGGGGTATTTAAAGGTAATTTGGTATTCCAACGAACTATGTGTTTTTGTTTATATTCCAACAAACTATTGTCTCTATAGCGATCAACCTTTATGTGTGTCTCTATAGCGACGATCGTCGAGTGCATTTTCATTTTTTTCCGAAATTTTAAATTGTTTTTGCACGAAAAAATTGATTTTAACTTATTCATGACAAAGTTTCGTGGGACTTTTGAGCCATATGTAGTAGTGGGAATATCTACAGTGGACATTCAATCCACCACCAAGAGATGCAAGGTAAAATTAACTTTTATGATCAGCTGAAAGGTTTAATGGGAAGCCTAGATCTACGGTCAGGGAAAAAGTGAAAAGATATCTACGGCTGGAGATGATTATGCTGGTGAGACTTGCACGGAGAAATAAACCTTTCCAATCAGCATAAAATTTTATGGCCCACACATATCAACGGTGGGGATCTAAAGAGGAAAAGGATCTACGGCACATATAGGTTCTATTGGGGGGACATGCACGAAGAAAACTAAGTCGAGGATCAATGAAATTATTAAAACCCAATATTAATCAATGATGAGCATTAATACTTGGTAAGATCAATGGCGGGAGATGATTCCACTGATGAAATATGCGCTGAAGATTAAATTTCAAAGATCAATGGAATGTGTTAAAGGGCCCACTCTAATCAAAGGTGGAGATTTAAAGATGAAGAGATCTAGGGTCTAGGGAGATTCCATTCTCGGAAGATGCACGAAGGAATTTAGAAGGGAGATCAGTGAAATATGTTAAAAGGTATCATTAATAAATGGTTGAGATTGACATTGGTAAAATATATATGGTTGATATTGAGTCCACTGGGAGAATATGCATGCTAGATGTATATTTGGAGTTGAGCGGAATCGTTAACGGAATAAATCAATCAACGGTCAGGATTTGTAATGAATACAATCAAGGGTTGTTAAAGGATCCGCTGATGAAAGTTGTACACTGCTTTACATTCTATATGGACAGCAGAAAAATAATCAGAAGATTATGTGTAAGGAAATATCTACAATGGCAAAAAAAGATCTGAGGGATCTGTTGTGATAAAAGGATCCGTTGTTGAAAAAAGAAGGGAAGATAAAGGACAGGTAGTGCAGTCGAATTAGGGAAGGAAGATTAATTAGTGATCAAGATCAATGGATGAGAGTAAATATGGAATACATCTATTGTTATAGCCCAAAATGACACATCTCTGACTGTGACCACTTTCCCATGATTTTGTCGCATGTCGACACTTCCATGACGACACTTCGTGAAAGTCAATGAAAAAACACCTAACTTGGATGACCCATATCCATATTTTTGTAAATCTGTTTGACCTCTTCTCTACAGCGTTGGAAAGGAAATTGAGTTAGATAAAACGTTCTAGAAGAAACCATAGTCTGAAAATTCCTACAAGTACCATAAAAATGAGATTTGATTTACGTACATGCGAGTTTCCTTAAGGAAACCCGTGTGTTCCACTTTTTACAGGCAACTTGTTATGTATAATACTCGCATGTTCCCTAAATATGTGACTATTTACATTTAAACCCACATGTCATATGTGACTATTTTTACTACAACCTGCGTGTACCCCCTGAACACACGACTGTTGTCTCTGAAACTCGCGTGTGTTTACTGTAGATGTCAAAAAATATGCTTTTTGAAATTCAGGTAGTTTGGGTGGTTATGCAACTGTCTCCTTCAATTGTAAGTACTTTGTCTTTGACCCTATCTCTTCAAAAAGGTATAAATGGATGTACGGAGGTCCATGAGAGGAGACTTGAACCTTTGCATTGTTATGCTGGAGTAATATGGATTCTCATTCTGCCCACCTTTTCCCTAGAAGCTTTCTCCTTGTGTTGTAGAGCTTGGAGGATGAGTTCCTTGGAGAAAAGAAGCAGCAAGACCAGATCAAGGTTTCGTGAGGTGCCCAACTTGAAGAGAAGGTATAAATATGTGATGTCCTTATTCTTCCCAAATCATTGTTCAATGTGTAATTGAATCTTTGTTTGTGATTAGATGTTTATGATGATCAGATTAGTTTCTCATATTTCTTTGGTTATCATTGCTTTACATTTAGTCATATTGGTTTGAGGAAGCTATAATTCATTTTGTAGGTCTGTTGGGGAAGAGGAATAGGAGAAGGGCTAGAGAAAGCTTGGATGAGCCTTCATTTTATCAGGTATGGACTGTTAACCCAAACATCCCCCACTCAGCTCTCAATGGCCTACACCACCGAAGGACACCATCTCACGACCCTCGTATCACTCCAACAGACCCCCCACACCCTCAAAATAGCCTAAGGATGAAGAAAAGGGCTTAAAAACCCCAAAAAGGAGCCCAAAATAGTCTCCTAGGAGCTAAAACCCCCAAAAAGGGGCTAAAACCCTAAAAGGAGCTAAAGTTAGGGAGAAAGGGGCTAAATCCCTGACCAAGGGCTTAAAACCCTAAAACCCCTTGGAAAAGCTATAAAAGGAGGGTAGGGGGTAACTCTCAAACAAATTCTCCCTTGCATATTGTTATGCTGCCCATGGATGCCTTGAGACACCTTTACCTCTCAAGCCACCCACTCCCTCTCCTCCATTCCCATTGAGCCAAAGCTCCCCATCCAAGAGAGGTGCTTCCACAAGCTAGGGCATGGTGGCCCATTTCCACCAGAGAAGGTATAGCTTGTCTTTCATGTCTTTTTTATTTTTTTCCTTTGCTTTCTAACCCTTGTTTCCATTTGCATGTTTTATATTTAACATTGTTTTGCAGGTTTTACTGTAGCTTAGGATTTGTTTGCAGGTCTTTGGAGGAAGAACCCTAACTTGTGTTTGTAGAGGGGTTCACCATTGCTTCTCTCTTCTTTCTGTTCGTAGCTTAGTTTATTGTTTTGTCCATTTTTGTTTCCGTTTTTATTTTCTGCATTTACCCACTAGTAGGAACCTACTTTCCTGTCCTATAGATAGAAGGGAGCCATTCCTGCCCCTGTAGCAAGGA
Organism: Pseudotsuga menziesii; assembly: GCA_001517045.1. NCBI lineage: Eukaryota > Viridiplantae > Streptophyta > Pinopsida > Pinales > Pinaceae > Pseudotsuga > Pseudotsuga menziesii. The sequence goes on along the minus strand of LPNX010995231.1, from coordinate 210,934 downwards.
TAAATCCCTGCTACAGAACTGGCGACCATACCAGGTCGATCCCACAGGAGCCCTGGTCCAAATTTTTAATTTTCAAGGTTTTTAATTTTTTGCCCTAGTTTTAAAAAATTTCCTGTTAAATCCACTTTAAATTCAGTTTATTTTCTGTTTTCAGTATTGCTGAAGCCTCTCCTAGGAAAAACTGAGTCATATTGGCCACGGCACAAGTTACTGTCGTCCAGATCTGACTCTGCCTCACAAAAAAACCCAAATCCAAAGCAGGGCGCTCTTATCGAGGCCAAAAGTGAGTTGAAATCGCACTTAATCGCTCGATAAGTGTGACTTCAACCCAAAAAATCAGTCCATGACTGTTTCTACATTCTGTACGACCCCCTCGCCTATTTCTAAAAAATATTGCAGCCCCCTCACTAGATTTGATCAAAAATGTGTGGCCTGTGTAAATTGAACCCAGTGATAGAACAATTAAACTCACAACAATTATCAATTGTACATGCGAAATCACTCACAAAAAAGACTGAATATGGAGCTGAACACTAAACTGTATTAACTCAGTGTACAATAGCCAACCCTATAACATGATAGGTTGCTACAATAAATAATTACATAAGGGATTCGAATGCATGAGGATGCAATTCGAATCTAGTCAAAAGCAGGCTTACTATAATTAATCAAATCCCCCATAGGTGCATAAAGTAGTTTCCAAATCAGTCAAGGAGCTCACGAATTGGAAAAGGCACTTAGGCAAGCTAAAAGGTGATGGAAGGACAACTCATACATGCTTTTCATAGGAGAAAAGAGTGGAGTATGTGGAGGACAAAAATCTAGTTAACCTCACCTAGTCAAACATTCCCAATTGCCTTAAAGCATTGAAAAAGCAAGCAATAAAGTAGAAAAAGTAGAAGGGCGCCTAGGAGGCCAGGAATAAAGTAGATTTGATTCCTTGAGGTTTCCTAAGTGCTCCATGAGTCAAAATAGGCAGGTTTGACCACTATGGATAGGTAGATGACAACTTGCATAAGGTGGAATCATGAAACTATGCAAATAAGACAAAAAAAATTAATTTAATGTCTAAGGTAGCTAACTATGGGTTGATTATTCTAAAACCCCCCCTTAAGCATGACTTATCAGTAATATATCAGAAAATTATAGGGCCTAGCAACAAGGCTTAGTCACCCTTTACATACTACATGCCCATTTAAACAGGGAAAGAGGCAAAAACCACATGGGAAAATCCTCTCTTAAACATGGACTGTAAAACAAAATTTGGAAATATTTTCTTCACTCATGCTTCACAGCATGATCAGCAATCCCCAGCAGTGATTTAGATTGCTGAAGGTCTTCTCATAAAATGCTTTGGTGAAGATATCAGCTACTTGTTCTAAAGATGAACAGAAGAGTAGGTGAATGGTTCCATCATGTAGAAGCTCTATGATGTAGTGCATATGGATCTCAATGTGTTTGGTTCTCTGCTTCTGAACTGGATCATTAAAGATTTGAATGGTACTCTAATTATCACAGTAGATGGTAGTTGAGTACTCTGATTCCAAGCCACACTCTCCAAGTAACCCCTGCAACCATAAACATTGAGTTGATGCATTTACAACTCCTATGTACTCTGCTTCTGTAGATGAGAGTGCAATGGTACTCTGTTTCTTGCTTGACCAGCTGATTGGCCCTTCTATAAGCATGAACACATATCCTGATGTGGACTTTCTGTCTGTGCTATCACCTTCCCAATCACAGTTAGTAAACCCAATCAAATCAAGATCAGATTTTGCTTTATAGAAGATCCCATGTGTCCTTGTTCCCTGAACAAAGTTAAGGATCCTTTTGGCTGCTTTCCAATGGATCTCATGAGGCCGATCCATGTATCTAGAAGCCACACTTATTGCATAAGAAATATCAAGTCTACTATGTGTAAGATACAACAAACATCCAATCAATTGCCTATACAGTGTATTGCTTACCATAGGTGAAGAATCAGCTTCTTCAAGCTTCACTCCTAAAAGGAAAGGAGTCTTGCTTGGCTTGCAATCCTTCATTTTGAATTTTTTCAGCAAATCCAAGGCATATTTGGGCTCATGCACCTTGAATCTAGCTTTGGTTTAAGCAATCTCAAGCCCCAAGAATTGGCTTAAGAGCCCCAAATCTGTCATGGAGAAGGCTTGGTTCATTGCACCCTTCAGGGAAGCAATCTCATCCTTTGAGCTTCCTGTAATGAGAAGGTCAACAACATATAACACAATGATCATTAATGAACCATTAATTAAATTTAGATAGACATTTGGATCTGATTTGCACTGAACAAAATTCAGTGATAGCAAGAAGCTATCAATCTTGGCATACCAAGCCCTGGGGGCTTGCTTTAGCCCATACAATGACTTTCTCAAACTGCACACAAGAGATGGGTTAGTAGAAAATACTTGAGGCTGCTGCATGTATATCTCTTCAGTGATATCTCCATTCAGGAAGGCACACTTTACATCCATGCGATGTACCTCCCATTGGTTTGAAACTGCAATGGCTAAGGCTATCCTAATGGAGTCCATCTTTGCCACCGGTGCAAAGGTCTCATTGTAATCTATGCAATGAACCTGTGAGTATCCCTTGGCTACCAATATTGCCTTATACTTTAGAGGTGAACCATCAGCAGCAAATTTGGTCTTGTACACCCACTTACACTGAACTAGCTTCCTCCCTGGGGGAAGATCCACTAGCTCCCAAGTGTTGCTCTTCTGGAGTGAGCTGAACTCTTCCTTCATGGCTTCTTGCCATATTGGATCTCCTGTTGCATCCTCATATGTTTTAGGATTTTATTCCACCATCAGATAACATTTCTCAGCAAACATAGAATCCTTCATGCACAGAGCACTCTCAAATTCAGATCTAGTCCTCCTAGGGTCATTGGGATTCCCAGCTAGCTCTCCTGCTGCATGAATGGTCTTGGCTACCCATTTTGGCCTTGTAGGGCTGTTATGATATGCAATAAACTCATCACTATCAGACATATCAGAATCAGCATGTTCAACAATCTCTTCACCTACTTTTAGAGGATCTGGTGGTGAAGAGGCTTCTCCAACTTCCACTGCTTCTAGGGGTTCTTCTTGAAACTGAACACACCTTTCAATGAAGGCTTTGTTTGTGCTCAAATTTATCAGCTTGTACCCTTTTGAATCTTCAGAGTACCCAACAAATAGACACTCTTGGATTTGGGGCTGCAAATCCTTTCTCTTCTCTGTTGGAATTCTAGCCCAAGCCCTTGAGCCAAAAATCCTGAAATGGGTCACATCTGGCTTGTGCCCACTCCATGCTTCAAAAGGAGTCATACCATCAAGTATTTATGAGGCACCCTATTCTGGATATAGGATTCACAGTTGATAGCTTCGGCCCAGTACTTTGGTGGCAAAGTTTTGGCCTCCATCATGCATGTTGCCATCTCCTTCAGTAATCTGTTCTTCCTCTCAGCAACACCATTTTGCTGTGGTGTGTAAGGGATAGAATGTTGCATATGAATACCTGCATCTGCACAATATTGAATAAACTTAGACTTGAAATATTCACCACCATTTTCAAATATAAGGACCTTGAGTTTCCTCCCAGACTGGTTTTCAACCAAAGCCTTAAAGACTTTGAAGAGGCCAAAAACTTCAGACTTGTGTTTCAGGAAGTAAACCCAGCAATACCTGGAATAGTCATGTATGAAATTCAATGCATATTTGGCCTGACTCATGGACATATGAGGGAATCGGCCAGAAACATCACTATGGATCAACTCGAGGGGTGCAAAGGTTCTCTCATGACTAGCTCTCTCAAATTTATGCTCTACGTGTTTTCCTAGGATACAACCTTGGCAGACTCCTTTGGAAAATTTTATCTTGGGGAACCCTATGACCATCTATTTTTCACTAAGATCAGAAAGATACTTGTAATTTAGGTGGCCAAATATTTCATGCCAAAGCTTGCTTTCCTCATTAGCATGAATCAGAAGAGCGGAGGGGTTTGAGTAGGGTAGGAAGTGTGAGAACATGTATACCTTTGAAGTATGATTTGCAACTCCTTTTGCAATGACTTTACCACTTGAGATCTCTATGATATCAAATTCATTAGGGGAGAATATGACCTTATTTGGAGACCCAGTGTGAGTCATCTGATACACTGATAAGAGGTTGGAGGCAAGACCAGGAACATACAACACATTGCTGAACTGACCATGATCACGATCAATCCTCCCTTTGCCCAAAGTTTCAGTGAGAGAGTCATCTCCTAGTACTATTGGTGGACCTTTTGACATGTCAAGTGAGGAGAATGCCTCCTTGGTTGAAACCATATGTCTTGAAGCTCCATAATCAATGATGAAACTAGGTGAGCTTGATGTGCCAACAACCAATGCATCAACTCTCTCTCTATCATCTGAACTTGATCCTCCTTCTCTCCTTTTGTCTAGAAGGGAGATGCCATTATTCTCTAGGAGTTGGGTTAGCATGTCTATTTTATTCTTCATACAAGAGCTTTCAGTGTGATTTCCCTTATTGCAGTATGTGCACTTTCTCATTTCTCCTTTATTCTTCTTCTTCTGGTAGTTCTTCTTGGAACCTTGAGGCTCCTCCGGAGACTTGTTCTTGTCTCTCTTTTGCTCAGGTGGATTTTTATCTTTCTTTTTACTTTTTGAATCCACCCTCGAATCTCCAGCAACCAGAGCTTGGTCTTTGGATGGTTTGATAGTGCCCATCATCACTAGCTTGTCTTGTTCTTGTGTGAGAGATTCCATGAAATCTGCAGGGCTAGGTATCTTCCAAGTTCGAGCTGTCAATTTTGTGGCATAGAAGGTAGAAACAAACATTGAATAGTCAGGGCCAAGATTTGAGAGTATGGACAAGACCAGATGATCATCCTTCTTTTCCATCCCACATTGTTTTAGCTGTAAAACAAGTGCTTTGAACTTGGAGAAATAGAGTTGCAGGGATTCAAAGCTATTTGGACTCAGGGAGATCAGTTCATTTTTTATTTGATGTCCCCTCATCTCATCTGTCTTTCCAAAAAGATCAACAATCTTCTCCCATACTTCATTCGGTGATGTCAATCCATCAAGATGGAAAAGGAGGTCTCTGGAAATACTCAGACACAAGAGACCATAGGCCTCATCCCTCCTGTTGTGCCATTTTATCTTCTCTGTAGCTGCATTCTGCTCTACTTCTGTTTCCATAGTCACCCTGTAGAGGCCTTTCTCTCTCAACAGTATCTCCATCTCTGCTTTCCATTCAAAGAAATTGAAGGGAGTCAAGATGATCTTCTGAGATTGATCCATAGCTCAGAAATTGTCCCGGCTATCAGTAGAAGGCTCCCAGTCACTGATGTCGAACCTGAAAAACAAATTTGAAGGAGAGAAATTGATCTACAATGGCTCTGATACCATGTGGAAATTGAACCCAATGATAAAACAATTAAACTCACAACAATTATCAATTGTACATGAAAAATCACTCACAAAAGAGACTGAATATGGAGCTGAACACTAAACTGCATTAAATCAGTGTACAATAGCCAACCCTGTAACATGATAGGTTGCTGGAATAAATAATTACATAAGGGATTCAAATGCATGAGGAGGCAAATCGAATCTAGTCAAAAGAAGGCTTACTATAATTAAGCAAATCCCCCATAGGTGCATAAAGTAGTTTCCAAATCAGTCAAGGAGCTCATGAATTGGAAAAATCACTTAGGCAAGCTAAAAGGTGATGGAAGGACAACTCATACATGTTTTTCATAGGAGAAAAGAGTGGAGGATGTGGAGGACAAAAAACTAGTTAACCTCACCTAGTCAAACTTTCCCAATTGCCTTAAAGCACTGAAAAAGCAGGCAATAAAGAAGAAAAAGTAGAAGGGCACCTAGGAGGCCAGGAATAAAGTATATTTGATTCCTTAAGGTTTCCCAAGTGATCCATGAGTCAAAATAGGCAAGTTTGACCACTATGGATAGGTAGATGACAACTTGCATAAGGTGGAATCATGAAACTAGGCAAATAAGACAAAAATGATTAATTTAATGTCTAAGGTAGCTAACTATGGGTTGATTATTCTAACATGGCCTATCAAACAAAAATTCAATTTGATTTTAATAGAGGTTAAATTTCAGTTTCATAGGGACTGTTAGTGTGGCTCAGCCGCCTCTTTCCTGCAGTGCAAGTTAATTTCAGTTTTTGTTTCAATTACATCCAATTTATTTTACAAGCAATGTGTAAATTCCAAGTAAATGTTAATTGCTTAATCAAATGATCCTAGCCTAACTAAAATCAACCTAAAATTAGTTGTCTTTCTTCCCCTTCCTCCTCTACCCAGTCATCACCCTCTAGGGTATTCTGGGATACGACGAAGGGAAAGCTCATATAGATATAGGCACTCCACTATATTGTTCCAAACCATTAAAACTGGATGACCTGGAAGGTAGAGGGGGTAGAGAAGGAGGGCTTCTCATGATGCTAAGCATCCTCCCTGTTTACCAACCTTGCATCCGGGAGGCAACCTGAGGATCTACGGATGGGATTAGTCCCATTGTGTTGAGAGCCTAGCACCTTCTCTTGGTTGAAGAGGAATATCAGTGTGAGTTAGAAATCTAGTTAGGCCATCAAACATTCAGTTTTAATAACTGTATTTGTTCACATTTTTTTACTATTCAAATGCATGCATACACAATGACATGAACTCTACCATGATGAATTCATAAACCATTTGTAGCTACCAAATACCAGAAAAACAAACAAACAGATACACCATACCAACTAATTAACCCAACTCAATTCATGACACTGAGGGAGCCCTAAAATTTACCAATTTACACTAAGTACAAACAACTCTGCGGTCTTTGAGGACATAAGTCCCTGACTGCTTCAACTGTGGGAAGTACTTGGGCTTTTCCCAGAAACTCATTGTGAGGAGTACCATAGGAACCCCAAAGTAGCAGGTCGCTGAGAGGAATTGCCAAGTGAAATGGGCAATGACCCCTTCCGATTGAGTAGAAACACCTGTGAGGAACAAGCCAAGCATTGTCTTCTGGCAGTCTTGGTGGCCAAGTGACCACCTACAGCCAATAGGAAGCCACTGAAACTGGGGTCCAAACACCATTCCCACCATTTCATACATAAAAACACAATTGATCCTCCACGCTCTTCCTCATGCCTAAGAGGAGAACCACCACCATTTGGAACACTCAATCGACACCATTGAAGCCGCTCTTAGTGATCTCTAACACCATTAGAAGGCCACACAACCTCTGATTCTGATTCAAACCCATACTAGTCCGAACTAGACCTCCATACTGTACCATCAAGCCCCATGGCTAGTGCAAATATGGATCCATTATCTGGTATAACCATAGCAAGTGAACCCATGTCGACACCACCACCTATAAGCATAGTCATGCAGACTATTATTAGTCAGCTACCACCACCCATAGTGACCATCCAATCTAGACCACTAGCAACACACAGGGGCAGTCGCCCCTCCACACACACTGCCCCTCCTACCACACAAGGGTGAAGTGGACCATCCACTTACATCATCCCTACTGTCATGCATGGTGGAAATGTCCCTCCCACCCACACTGTCCCTCCCACAACACTTGGGGGCATTGGCCCATCCACAATGGTGCCACCGCAAGTACCCCTAGCTATGCAGATGCATTATGCACCTGCAAACCCCACCACCATCACAGCCCCATCCCACATCAACCTAGGGTCAAGTATTCCATTCATGGCTCATCTTAACTTGCCTGATTTGGCTAGATTAACAAATGACCCCATTTTCCATCAAGCTTTTTGGCCTCCAATGCCAACTAAGCTGCCATCAAACATCCCCAAGTTTGAAGGCAAAGCAAGGGAATGGCCCCAAAACCACATAAGGACATTCCATCTATGGTTCTCATCCAACAGCATCGTAGATGACTCCATCAGGCTGAGGCTATTCCAACGCACCCTCATAGGTGGTGCGGCCAAATGGTACATTGAGCTACCGTAGGCCAAATACCCAGACTTCAACTCCCTAGCCTTCATGTTGCTATAGTATTTCTAACTCCCTACCAGATATTACGAAGGGGTGGAGAACCTATTATCATATTGCCAAAGCACTTCCACTCATATAATGAACCATATCCATGAGTGGTGGTGACCTCGTAGTCTATGCAAAATCCAACTCAACGACAAGATCTTCTTGGATTGGTTCCTTAAGACCTTGCTCCTGCCCATAGCAAAGGACGTCGCATCCAAATGTCCCCAATCTGAAGAAGAGGCCATACTGAAAGCCCAACAGTTTGACCTTATCTATGCTCATTCTAGATGCCTATACACCGTCATTCCAAATGCCCCCCATCCGAGTACCTCATACCATGATGGGCATCCCACGCTGCGGACGACATCGTAGGATCGGTCTCCCAACAGGCACAGCCTCGATCGACACCACCTGGCATTACACCACAACCAAGCAACGCTGCTAATGTTGCTTACCAAAACCAAGCCCCAGACTACGCAAGAATGATGTCCCAGTCCAGAGCAACAACTTCCTATGCACAACCTGCACCACCGCAGTAGACTCAAGCCATGGCTTTCCCAACACAGCAGTATATGGGGAAAATGCCCACATTTGTGGCACCACCACCCCCACAAATCTATTACGCACCACCAGTGCAACCAGTTCAAGCCCTCGCCCCTGCTCCACCTACCCCATTGGGACAAGTGTTCGCACAACAAAATTGTCCCAACCAGTATCCCCCCAACAATCAACAAGGGAAAACTCAAAATTACCGGCCTTGCAACCAAGGCAATAACCAACCGCGGGGAGGCAGTCAACAATCGAACCCTCCCAACAATGCCGCCGCAAATAGTCCATCCCAAAACCCCCCATGACGGAATGCAACAAGACGCAATGTCCCATTGCGCACAAACCAACCGTGCACACTCTGTGATGTCTATGGGCACTACACATTTGAGTTTCCCCTCCTGGCTCGCACTAAGAAGGCCATTCAAAATGAGGCCCAACCGGCTGCCAATGCGGCAAATCAATCCCAACCCAACCCAACACCACAAGGACCTCCCCCCATGGTGCTTCAAAACTCACTACCAGTCCAAATATTGGTGGAAACCACTCCCCCTCCCCAACCCAATCCCAACGCTCCGAGGTCACCTCCCACGGTCGAAACAGGTGTTCACCACCTACTAGCCATGATGACTGAAGAGGTCAACTTGCAAAATCGACGGAATCAGTATGGTACCACCACTGAACCTGGTGACTCATTAGCAGCATACACGTCTAAAACAGTCAACCTACCTCTTCAGTTACCCCCATTCCCATTCCCCCCCGTATGCAAGATTGCCAATAACACCACGACTATAGTTGGAGTCAACTATAGCATTGTGGATGATTTGGCCCAAATGCCAACCACCATGTGCCCAACGCAGCGGAAAGCCTTACTAGATGCCCTTGGGGCAATAGACCCCTTCGACTCCAAGTTGATCACATTTGACATGGAGAACGAAGAACCACGCATGCCATCCACCATCGCCTTCCAAATCCCGGTGTCTATCCGAAACCTGGTTGTGCATCGGTGCATAGTGGATGAGGGGGCATCCACATGCGTTATTTCCACCCTGGTTTGGCAAAAACTCAGATCACCAATCATGCAACCATCCTGCACAACTCTGTGGGCTTATGATGGAAATCCCACTAAATCCCAAGGAATTCACCCTAATGTCCCCATTAGATTTGTCGAGAAGACAATGCTGATCGACATAGAGGTCATCAATGCTCAACTAGACTAGAACCTTCTCCTTGGGGGAATTTACATGTATGCCATGCGAGTTGTCACATCAACTATCTTCCATCTCATGATGTTCCCCCATGAAGGGAATATTGTGACGATTGATCATCTCACCTACCATGATCTACAAGGGTTAACGACACCTGCCAATGTTATCCCTACCATCACCACCATTGAGACACAAGGGGTGACAACACACACTAATGTCATCCCTACAACCAACACTATGGCTGAAAACACACCAGCCTCCCCATTGTTGAATGTGGGCCCTGGGTTGTTTGCTGATACCACCATGACAGCTCCTTTCCCGTTAGTGTCACCACCACTGAGATAAAATGAAACTACAGACTTGTGCATGGTCTCATCAAGCACCACTACACCCAAACAACAACTGCAGCCGCAGCCCCAACCACAACCACAACATCATCTGCATCCATAACACCAATAGTAGCCGCAACATCACTAGCAGTAGCATCATTATGCACATTTGCAACCACAATTGCATACCCACATGCAACCAACTGGGAGTTATTTGGGCTCAACCCCAGTCCATACGATTCCCTTCCTCTTCCCCCCACCTGGTGTCATGAGAAAGCTGGTCATGGCCACCTTAAGCCAACCCAACTTTACGTTGGGAATCTCGGTGTGATATCTTGATCCACCAGCTCAACCACCAATGCCCCAGGTTGTTTTAACCCTGGTGTAACCCATCACGGTCAAGTCTCTCCCTCCATCCGGTCCGCAAAAGCCAACCATCGCACCCACACCCGCATAGCCCCACCCAAAAAGGGCCAGGGGAAAGAATACGAAACCTACCACAAAGCTGTGATAAGTCCCACCTTGCACCGTCTGTGAAAAATAGGGCCATCCAACTCTGAATTCCCCTGAAATTCCAATGATTCATATGCATTTGGATGCCATCGACACAACCGAAAACCTCCTCATGGTTGAACTTCCAACCGTGCCAATAGTAAAAAACAATTCATTGAGAACAAACCATGCTTGCACCCTCTGTGGTTTGTATGGACACTATTCTCACCATTTCCAAGACTTGTCCAAGTTTTGAGTGGCTTTAGCCAACCTTAGACAACATTCCCTTGAATCTTATATCACCCTGATCGAAGAATTTCACCCCCCACCTCCTTCTTCGGACACCATGTCCATTTACATGATGTCCAGTTCAACCGACCCTATTGTCTCCACCATCACCGACAGTCCATCAGACATGTCTCTTCTGTTGTTTCCCCAACCATAGCCGCAACCTCAGTTATTAGGGAAACATTGGGGTTCATTCCCGATCAACATTTTCCTTTTCCCTTTCCTTTTCCCTTTCCTTTTCCTACCATCCGAGATCATGAGTAAGTCTGTCTTGGAAACCTGCAATCTACAGGATTTCAAATTGGGAGATCTTGTGTGGTACCTTAAACCACCCACCCTACCTCTAAGGCCCCAGGATGTGTTGGCTCATGTCCATCCAATTCATATTATGTTGCACCTACCTCCAGGTCCATCAAAGACTCCTCTCGTCTCCAGGCCTTCCCATTTTCCTCCAATAGAGACTGGGGGCAAGGCAACCAAAGCCACAACCAATACCATTTTCATGATATCTAGCACCAGTTTCCCTTTCACCTTGTCAACTGTGGAAGATCCACCTAATCTATCTCAGTACCACTTACGCGATGATGGAGAGATCTGTAAGACCGCCTCCGGTCTTACCCCATTCCCTTTAAACCATAGTGTGGAATCAATTCTTCCCATAAAAGACCAGATTTCATCATCCTGCCTTACCAATGTCCTTCATCTCGGCAAGGGGGCATACCTTTTCACTGACTCAGATGATCAACTCTTGAAGAAGTTGTGCAACGAGCTCCACCTCAAGAGAGACTATGCCTAATATAACCACTATGAGTCCCTTATAGCGTAATTTTTTCCCTTTCTTGTTTTTCAATGTTTTTTAGCACAAGTCAGGGGTAGCACCATCAGCTACTAATAAAAAGTCACCTAGAACCGGTTCGAGACACCTCTCACACCACCAGGCTCAAATTTCCATCTCTTTATGAGACCATTGTCTCATGTTTAACAAACAAATTTTGGGACCACTCCCCGGAATTTACCTCAATTTACAAGCCATAGCATGGCAATGCAAGTGTCTGCGGACCTGTACTTGTATCACTCTTACCTACCGCTACTCATGCGGGTCCTCGGGCCACCGACCGTTAAGGAATGTAATTTTACTTTTATTTTTGTATTTATAATTTTCTTTTCCACCGCACCTTACGTGGACATATGGACCATCATCCACAAAACCATTTATTCTTCTTGCATGTATTTGGCATATAAGTGCCCCTGTACATGTACTAACATTGCATGTAGTCAATTCCATCCACCACAACATACACACACGCTCTCCTGACCTCTGTCTAAGAGCCACTTCAGTTTGTGTGCCTCTGCTACACCGACTTGCGAGCCTCTGCCATGATCTATCCTATGCATGTATTGGTATGTTTGAGAACCTTCTACTCCGTCCATACTATGTGGATGACCTTTGGACCTCTTTCCACCGTCCCGACATGGGGCACCACCTGTGCCACCAATATCAGTTGACCATATTGGAGTTTCATTTAAGCTCTTTTCTAACTCCTTAAAACAATGAAAAGATTGTCGAGCGCAGCTGCTTCCTTTTCCGCTCGCTAAAGTATAGGAAAGGGCATCTACATCGTCTCATTTACCTCCATTTGCGGACCATGTAGATCATTAATTGAAAAGGACCTCCTTAGCATACTCAAGCCAAGACCATTCCCCTCTGCATACTTTTATTATTTCTTGGGCAGAGGGGCCATACTTTGCGGAAAATCTCACCATGGGTTGCCATTAAGCTCTTTTCCAGCCTTCTCATCAAGAAAAGATTGCCGAGCAAACTTGGTTTTGTTCATGCTCATAAAAGTATCTGAATGACTATCCAGTCAATATAGGTTTAACCTTTTTTGGCCTGATTGGACTACCAATGATAAAGAAGTCTCTCATCCCCTCCAGGATGGGAAAGCTCTCATATGTATACTTTTATCCTTTTTTGGCCACAGGAGACTAACAATGAAAAAGAGCCCCCACTAGAGTCTTCTTCGTGCTTTCAGACTCTCTAAAAATTGAAAGCACCATCGAGCATTTACCTTCTCGGGATCACCAAAAATCCACGAGATCGTACCATAATGGTGTCCCTAGACACCGCCCCATAGAAAAAAATTTGGCAGCATTCCCCCGTTGGGTCGCCTTTCTTTAGAGTACTCTGCAATGTGTCTTCCATGGATTCCATCAGTATCAAAAGTATTTCCCATCTGTAGTGATATCCCCATTATTTTAGCTATGATCCCATTCCCATGAGTCAGTTTCATTTGCTTCCTATTCTGCCCTGCCATCATACTCTGAACAAAGGAAGTTTGAGTCTCCCTCCCCCTACCCCTATTCAAATATTTCCCTTCCCCCCCCTCCCCATTCAGTGAGTCATTCCATAGATTGCTTCACACCTTCCAGTTATCTCCCTCGCACTCTTGGTCAAGGAAATATCATTTCCTTGGCTAGGGGCAGGTCTCTCTCTGTCGACGCCAATACACATATTCCAGATGATAGACCCAGAGGTCCCTGTATCTTGGTTTCATTAACCTCATTGATGAGTTCCTTGGACCACTTGAGAGGAGTCCTTAGTGCCTCTCAGGATGGTTGTTTCTCACATGCTCGAATTTAACTACATCATCGCACTGTTGAGATTCGTACAGGGTTTTGTCCATATAATATTTGGTTGAATACCCCAGATGTCACCTGACTCTAGCACATTGGTGAGTCCACTCGAGGGACCTAAACAGGTTATATCCCTTGTGATTTCCAGGTTGCATTAGAGACAGTGTTCAGAAGCCCCATCAGTGCTTCAATATACCTTTATGATTGATGCAGCATACTTGTACCACAAAGACTCTGACTCTCAAGCAGCGAGTCCACATAGCTATGTACCATTTCAGATCCAGCAGACTGTCAATCATGAAGATATAGCATTCCACGAGAATACCATGGGTCCAATGTACCAGATCATCATTGTATTCAGCCTCACATCGAGGCAACCATTATTGTAACATCAATTGTATATGATCGGATCTTATATTTTAGAGCATAGATCAAATTATTCTTTTGACATTATCAAGAGCATGGGGATGCCTGCCTCATCCATATACATGTTACACATTATTTGTATCTCACCCATTAATGGGAAACATATTAATACAAAAACCAAAATCCACCATGCCCCAGCCCTAGAAGCACCACCTCTATGCAGCAAATCCTATGATGTTCGTCAGCGATCTATTAACCCAAAAATCCCCCGCTCAGCTCTCAATGGCCTATACCACCCAAGGAGACCATCTCATGACCCTCATATCACTCCATTAGACCCCCACACCCTCAAAATAGCCTAAGGATGAAGAAAAGGGCTTAAAAACCCCAAACAGGAGCCCAAAATAGTCTCCTAGGAGCTAAAACCCCCAAAAAGGGGCTAAAACCCTAAAAGGAGCTAAAGTTAGGGCAGAAGGGGATAAAATCCAAAAAAAGGGGCTAAAGCCCTAACTAAGGGCTTAAAACCCTAAAACCCCTTGGAAAAGCTATAAAAGGAGGGTAGGTGGTCACTCTCAAACAACTTCTCCCTTGCATATTGTTATGCTACCTGTGTATGCCTTGAGACACCTTTGCCTCTCAAGCCACCCACTCCCTCTCCTCCATTCCCTTTGAGCCAAAGATCCCCATCCAAGAGAGGTGCTTCCACAAGCTAGGGCATGGTGGCCCATTTCCACCAGAGAAGGCATAGCTTGTCTTTCATGTCTTGTTTATTTGTTTTCTTTGCTTTCTAACCCTTGTTTCCATTTGCAGGTTTTGATATTTAACATTGTTTTGCAAGTTTTATTGTAGCTTAGGATTTCTTTACAGGAATTTGGAGGCAGAACCCTAACTTGTGTTTGCAGAGGGGTTCACCATTGCTTCTCTCTTCTTTCTGTTCATAGCTTAGCTTACTATTCTGTCCATTTCTGTTTCCGTTTTTTTTTTTGCATTTACCCGCTAGCAGGAACCTACCCTTCTATCCTAAAGACAGAAGGGATCCATTCCTGCCCCTGTAGCAAGGAGAAATCCCTGCTACATGGACCATACTTATCTTTGAATCTTTTTTATATGTACTTGCAGAACTATATGCATCCACCTTTCAACCCCAGCATGTTGTTGGTCTCTTAAACCATAGCCATTGGAAACTTTCCTCTACAACAAAACTGGTGAATCCACTGGGAAGACCCTTGTCTGTTTGGGGTTTCTCTATTTTTCTTCTAGTCTTTTGCAAAGTTTCAGGTTCTTGCCACTTAGGAACACCTTCTCAGTCTGATAGAACACCTCCCCTTCCTTCCTAAGGTATTTTTTGACTTTTTGGGGGGATTTTTCCCACCCAATACGCAAGTTGCAGACTGAACAGTCACGTGTTTGGTTTGTACATGAGACCTACTATATTGTAAACTTGTGTATGGCATGAGATCTGTTAGTAGGGAAACTCGTGTGTGCCCCTAAAACAATGCGTTTTCCTCATTTTTTGTGTTTTTTTTCTATTGTTGTGGGATGTTCGGTACGTCTTTTGGGGTCCTCTGCATGTGCATGACTCCAGGGAGTTAGTGTCATCCATTTTGGTTGTTCTTTATCTATGTGGTAAGTATTTTTATAGCATTAGGGTTTTATCTTTGCTCATTCCTCCCACCCCCGTTGCTTGGCATGATTTTTGGATTATGTTTCTGGTGGCCTCTATTAGTGATCTTTGTCTGAACTTAGAAGCTTATTGGTCTTTGTTTCCTTCTTATTTTCTTGGTTCACTTCACCGTGCCACAATATTTTACTTGCCTCTTGTGTGATCCTTCCTTCCACGTAGGGTTTATACTGACTTTAGGGTTGTCTAGAGTCTGTTTGGTGGTTGTATGACATGAGTCCTTTTGCTTTTTTCTTGTTATCTGCTTACTTTCGTTTGTAGGTAGTTTTTCTTTTGCATTTATAAAAGCAAAACAAAATTAACATTTTTTCTTTATATGCATGTAGATTAGGTTTTTAGTCTATATTGTATGGCATATCATTGTTTTTGAAAAAATAAAAAGAAATTGTTTTGTTGTGGCTTTCAAGTTTCAATTTGAAAAGAAAGAGAATAGTTGTTTCTTTTTGCATTTCATTTCTCTTTGCTTTTTCATTTTGTTTCAACTTTGAGTCAAAACACCATACAAGTTTCATGCCATTACCTCTGACTAAAAGAAACCTATTAAAAAGAATGACATAATTAAAAATTACTAGTAAGTTTATCTTTTGTAGGTTCATACACCAAATAGCTTAGGCTAGACTTGTGGACTAGGGAGTTTTAACTGTCCATAAGTGTTTGATTTCATACGTAGTTGGAAAATCACTAGGTAAATCCTCTTCTATATTGAGTGTATATGGGAATCTCCTCTCACATAGGAGTTAAGCACGAGGCCGCGTGAGGACCTGGACTGAGGAGATAGCCCTATGATTCCTTGTTCAAGAGTATATTAGGATTTTTACACATCTGGTGACTTCTGTCAATGCCACCTCTTGGGCCCCGTGTGGTGCCGGTGTTGACAGGGTTTTGGGATTTGCTACCCTTCCCATGCATACGAATCAAGCTTGTGACTATCCCCCCAGACTTTCAATATAGTTGCGGTAGCCTTTAGTCTCTTTCACATCTAGGGTTCATAGACAGGTATAATGGAAGGCTATTTCTGGTCTACCTTGGATAGGCTTGGAAGGTAACCCTAGTAGAAGGTGTGGGAGGGAAGTTAGGTGATTCCTCTGCTTGTGCCTTAGAACATCTATAGGGACTCCAAGTAACCATCTATCAGCTTTATTCTAGAAGGCATCTTTGCTTTCCTGGTTTGATACTTAGGTATTTTTATAGTGGTGTGTTCTTTGTACTGTTGGTTTCCTGTCAACCTCATACTTTGTCCTATGGTTTGAAACTATGGCTAACACCCCTTTGAACACCAAATAAGAGATATCCATGATGGGAAATCCTTGTACTATTCCTCTCACAGGGAATGTTGGTGTCCCTTTATGGCTACCTTGAATCTACTTGGATTCACCCTAGGGCTACTGGTGTGGTTGTTGTCCACTCCAACTGTCTTGAATTCTCCTGTTGCTTCTTAAGTAAGCTCCTTATATCAAGGGCATCAAAACATTGCTTCCCTTTCACCTATACTTGCTTCTCCTCCTCCTTCTAACTCATGCGGTGAAAGTACAGATACTAGTAACATGCAGTCTAAAAGGAGTAAAAGAAGGAGGAATATGAATAAGATACATAAGAAAGGGGGCACTCATTCAACCTCTCCAGGTCAAGTTGAACCTCACCACCTAGCCATTGTGGTTCATGCTAGGGGTACCCATCCAACCTCTGTAGATCATGTTGGATCTAAGCACTCAAACTCTGCCATTCAAGTTGATCTTCACCATCCAGCCTCTATTGATCATGTTGGTGGGATCCTTCCAACCTTTCTAGGTCATGTTGGACCTAGTCACTCAGCCTCTCCAGTTCATGATGATGGCACCCGTTCAACCTCTAATGTTCAAGTTGAACCTCCCCATCCAACCTCTACAAGTCATGTTGGATCCATCCACCCAACCTCTAAAGGTCATACTGGGGGCACACACTCAATTACTGCAAAGCATGTTGATCCTAACTATTCAGCCTCTATTGTTCATGCTGGTGGTGCCCGTTCAACCTCTACAGGTTATGTTGGACCCAGTCTCTCAACCTCTGTAGTTCATGCTGGGGGCAATCTCTCAACCTTTGTGGTTCATGTTGAGGACAAACAATCGTCCACTATGAGTCATGTTGACACTGTTGAAAAGACAGACCATTCAAAACAAAAACCCAAGTTTCCTTGTAAGCTTTGTGAGGGAGACCACCTTACTTATAAATGCCCTTCGATCGTAGAGGTGTGAAGAGTTTGGTTTCATGGTCATCCCTTTTTTGAACATTGTGAAGTTTTTCAACCATTAGCCTCTCTTAGTCATGTTGGACCCAGTCACCCAGCCTCTGGTGGTCATGCTGGGTGGAAACTCTCATCCTCTGTAGGTCATGCTGAGATCAAACAGTTAGCCACTTCTAGTCATGTTGACACCATTGAGAAAACTATTTGTTTGAAGTGAAAACTTAAGTTCCCTTGTAAGCTATGTGAGGGAGATCATCTTACTCACCAGTGCCCTACTATCATAGAGGTGCAAAGAGTGTGATCTGAGACTCAAGAATTTCCTTATCCTGAACAACCTATAGTTTCTCAACAACCTACTCAACCTTTGGTTGATCAAGTGGTCAAACCAATATCATCTTTGGTCGATCCCTCTCTTCTTTCAGAGAGTGATCCTTATGTGATTGAACCGATGTCATCTTTTGTCAATCCCACTCTCCCTTTGGAGAGTGACTTTCATGAAACGGTTGAATCAATTCCATTGTCGATCAATCCCACTCTTCTTTCAAAGAGTGAAGTGTCTTCTAGTCACATTTTCTTCACTGCCAGTTCACTGAACAAAGGGGCATTGAACTCGTTTTGTATGAACCTCCACCAAGCTCTCGTATTACTTCCTTTGATTGGGATAGCCTAGTTGAGTTGTGCCTTCCTTTTGATGCACCTTTCCAAATAAAGTTCAAAGTTGGACAGTACACGATTGCTCATTGTATTGTTGATGAAGGATCCTTAGTTAGTATATTGTCTTCTCATGCTTGGTGAGGCATGGGATCTCCTAGCCTTGTGTCGACTGCTATTCAGTTACTAGCGTTTGATAGAAGAACTAGTATAGCCTTGGGAATTCTTTCTCAAACACCTGTTACTTTGGGTGGGAAGACCGTCTTAGTTGACTTCATGGTTATAGAAGACCCCTTGGACTTCAATATGCTCCTCGGGCATGATTATGTCTATTCCATGCAAGCTGTGGTGTTGATATTCTTTCGTGTGATGTACTTTAATCATGGAAAATAAATTATCACTATCAATCAATTGTATCTTCTTTATTTGTCTCCTGACCCAACTAGATACCAGGTCTTTCCTTTATTTATTTCCAATGTTTCTATAGACACTACCCCACCATGGGTGAGCTATGTGGCCTCATGTCCTTTGCGTTCAATTTCTACTAAGAAGAAGCCTTTGTTTTCATGCGTACCTTCTTCGGACTTGGTCCCACTAGTTGACCAGGTGAGTCATCCTATACAGACTGTGGATCTTTCTCTCCACTCTGTCGATCCATTTCAAATTTTAGACATGTGTCCTATCTTGAATGATCTTCTTCCATTGGACGTCAAGTCTTCCTAGAGTCTTTGGTACAGTCTGGCCTTCTTTTGGATGTTGGTTCAGTTGTGAGTAAGTCTAACCCTGATTTTCTTAGTAATGATTTTCCCAAGGATTAGTCTTCTTATGTTGGTCTTTTTGAGTCTTTGGACTCTCCCTTCGAACAACAAGTTAGCGACCCTAATGAGTTTGACTTTTCTGATGAATTTTTCAACTCCTGTGATACTGAGTTTGTTCCTGCATAATCCATCTCCCTTGTTGATTTTTTCTCTCCTTCTGAGGTTAATCTTAATAATTGTGAACCATCAAGCCTGGGCACTATAGATTCCTCTTTCGTTAAATCTTCCTTGACTACACCTTTTGTAGAAGATAACAAATCCACATGTGTTTCTGCCAAACTGACCTGCATCAGATCTTTTCTTCTGAATGTGATTCTGATGTTATTTTTTCTTGGAGACAGAATTTGTAGTTGTATTCACAACTGTTTACTGGCCTCAGCTTGTTTTTCAAGTTGTAGCTACATTTTCATGTACCCTTCTCATGCTTTTGAGCCTGATGTTGGTTTCCACGCTCTTAGCTCATTGTTTAAACCCTCATCTCTCTTCTCATCATTGCTTGGCCCTGTATTATTTTGCCTTTACAACTTGAAACCTTTTTTCTTAAGGAGACACTCCCCAAGTGTCTTTATCCCACTCATGTTCCTTGCATTATGCATAGGTTTTTTCCTCGCACTTGGAACTAGTTTCGCTTTCCTATGACACTCGTCTTCTCACATTTAGAGCATTCTTTCTGCTCTCCTTCGAGCTCGTTAAAAATAGAAGGGAGGCCGGGAGTTGACTTTTTTGAACTCGTTAAAACTTCACGGGAAAGATATGGAGTTTCTTTAGGCCCAGATATGACTCCTAAAAATAGACTTGACTACCGAGTAAACTTGTTCATTCAGGCTCGTTAAGAATATTTGAACGGGCATCCACATTGGTTGTAGTTTATCGCTCCACATTGGTTGTAGTTTATCACTTTTTCAAGCATGTGGAATAGTTACAAAAAAGGAGCACTCTCTTTTCTTTGGAATTGAGAAGAGTATTCTTAGGAATAGGTTTATCACTTCTCCGGACTTGAGGGACTAAACTTACAGAAAAGGAACCCCCAGTAGAGCTTAGTTTTCTCTTTTTCATTCTCTAGACCTAAACATGAAAAAAGATTTTGAGCATACTTTATGTCTTTGTCATGCTTGCAAAACCTAAAGAACAAAGCGTCGAGTTTATTGTTGTAAGCCTCATTTCTCGTAATCAAATGGATCTTTTCTAGTGATATTTCCTTCCTTCACACTCATAAAACTCAGGCTATATGCTTCTTTTGAAGGAACTTTGGGTAGGTCGTAATTTAACCTTTTTCGAACCTTCCCGACTAAGTACGAAAAAGGTGCGCCTTGCTTCATCGAAAGCTAATATATTTCTTATGTGGATTTTTTATACTTTTCCAGCCTTAGGACACTAAATTGTATGAAAAAGCACCCCCTAGAGTCTTCTTTGGAGTCTTTAAACTCTCTAAACTATGAAAACACCGTCAAGCATTCACTAATTCGGGCTCGTAAAATCCATGAATCAGTGCTTTGTCGAGCATTCTTCTATCTTTTCTTTGAGCTTGCCAAAAATGAAGAAGGTCCCGAGTTGGATTTATTGGACTTGTTAAACCTTTACAAGAAAGAGGGAAGGGAAGTTCATTCACATGTTTTTTACATCATGGAAGCAATTCTTATCTCCTTGAACAAAGCACCCGTTTGAGTCTATCAGCAGTTAGGTATCAGTTTTTGACTTTATCCCAATTCAGAGTTTCTTACTCCTCTAGTTGGCTCCTTTTCCAATTATATGGGGAATTTGTCAATGTCTCCTACATTATAGATTTGTGTCATTTGGTCCTTTTGTGTCAAAAGTTTCCTAAGTCACTTTTGTGTCATGCTCATTGTTCAAGGATTAAACCTTTGTCAACCATTCTTCAGTTTCCTTTACCTTTTGTGTCGGCCATTCCTTGGTATCAGTTCATTACATCATGTCTTTGGTGGTCCTTGTCGAAAAATTCAGTACAAATTCTAGATCCAATTAGTCTTTGACTTACCTCATGTTGGATGATGAAGGATTCCTTAATTCCTTCCTTCCAACGGATCTCTTCCTATCTACTGCAACACATCTTTCTCTAGGAATGAGATTTAGATTTTTATGATGATACCTTGGGGATTGTAGTCATCAGTGGCAATTTCCCTTGCTATTGGGTAGTGGGAATACATTACTGTCTCGTACTCGATGGATTCTTCAAGTGTTCGAATTCAATTCCTTGTATTCACACTTGTTATAATGTACTAGGTGCCTTGGGGACCATTTTCATTAATAGTAGTTTCCCTCGTGTTTGTTAACAGTTCTCATCATTGAACGGTTATCAAATGCTTTCGTCCATGTTCAACTTCAGCTCCGTTATTCCCATGGTTAGGATTCATACATTTTGGGTGGTTTGGATTGAAGACCTTGGGCCGACAGTAGCATCACCATTTTTTTTTCTATTACTCGAGTTGGACAAGACCTTGTCACACTTTATATGACATTTTGTTGAGACATAGATCCACCTTGTATTTTTGGGGCTATGATCGATTATTGAGCATGGATCCACGTTGTTCATTTGTGGCCATGAATCCTTTAGATTTGATATTGTGCATTTTTTCATATTGAGCGACCTTGATAGTTTCATCAGTTATACATATGTTGGATCCACCTGTATCATTATGGCAATGTTTTGTATATGGACTTAAATGTCCCAGAGATCATTTTTTTTACATTTGTCTCTCTTTCAAGTACCTTTGTTTGAGCCTTTTGATCTTGCATTCTCTGCTCTCCCCATACTCAGTTGTTTCGTTTATAATGAATTTAGGCTATCATCTTCCCCTATAGCCTCATACATTAGGGGGCATCTGTTATAGCCCAAAATGACACATCTCTTCCTGTTACCACTTTCCCATGATTTTGTCACATGTCGACACTTCATGAAAGTCACTGAAAAAACACCTAACTTGGATGACCCATATCCAGAGTTTTGTGACTCCATTTGACCTCCTCTCTAGATTGTTGGAAAGGTATCTAAGTCAGATAATAAAATTTGGAAGACGCCAAAGTCTGAAAATGCCCAAAAGTACCCTAAAAATGAGTTTTTTTTATGTACATGTGAGTTGCCTTAAGGAAACTCGTGTGTTCCACTTTTTACATGCGACTTGTTCTATATAATAATCGTGTGTTCCCAAAATACGTGAATATTTACATTGAAACCCATGTATCATACACTACTATTTTATTGTAACCCACGTGTACAACCTGAACACGTGATTGTTTTCTCTGAAACCCATGTGTGTTTCCTGTAGATGTCAAAAAAAGACGTTTTTCGAAATTCGAGTAGTTTGGGTGGTTATGCAACTGAATCCTTTAGTTGTAACTAATTTTCCTTCAACCCTATCTCTTCAAAAAGGTATAAATAGAGGTAGGGAGGTCCATGAGAGGAGACTTAAACCTTTGCATTGTTATGCTAGAGGAATTGAGATTATCATTCCCGCCACCTTTTCCATAGAATATTTGTCCTTGTGTTGTAGACCTTGGAGGCTGAGTTCCTTGGAGAAGAGAAGCAGCAAAACCAGATCAAGGTTTCGTGAGGTTTCCAACTTGAAGAGAAGGTATAATTGTACTTATTTTCATGATTAATAAAGATGCGATGTCCTTGTTCTTCCCAAATCACTGTTCAATGTGTATTTGAATCTTTGTTTTTGATTAGATGTTTATGATGATCATAGTAGTTTCTCATATTGATTTGATTATTATTTCTTTACATTTAGTCATATTGGTTTTAGGAAGGTATAATTCATTTTGCAGGTCTCTTGGGGAAGAGGAGTAGGAGAAGGGATAGAGAAATCTTGCACCAGCCTTCAATTTATCAGGTATAAACCATACTTATCTCTGAATCTTGCTTATATGTACTTGCATATCTATATGCATCCACCTTTCAAACCTAGTATGTTGATGTCCTCTTAAACACTAGCCATAGTAAACTTTCCTCTACAACATCTATGGACAAAGGAGGATTCACCTGTGAGTGTTGCATGAAAGATAGTAGAGGATTCCACTATGAAAATAATATTAAAGGTAAGGCAATTGAATGAAAGTTATTTTTCTTTTTGCGCATTGGAGAAGAAAAGCAGTCTATTTTGGAGAAAGAGATAGAAAATAAAAAGAAAGAGCTTGAGGTATAATTAATTCAACATGTTGCATAGCCAAATGAAGAATTTGTTGTGCAATCCATGTCCCAAGTGAGTTTGAAAGAGTTGGAAGTTGTTAGTCTTAGAAAAAAAAACAAAAACCTGGAAAATGCAGCTTTGAAGATGGAGGAAGAAAGGAAAGTGCTGGAAAATAAATGCAAAGACCTCCTAGATAAGAATGAGAAATTTACAAAGCAATTGACTAGGCAATTTCCTCTGTGGGGAGCAAGGCATTTAATATGGGACATGATTATTGTCGAGGCTATAAAACTTATGTCCTACTTGATCTACATTTTGGATAATCAGATAGTTATATATGTTGCAAATCAAAGTTGTACAACTGTAAAAGAGTCTTTGAATAAGAAACCCATAGATACAGCCAATAATGTAGTGACTTTTCTAAATGGTTAATCAGAAGAGGATTTCAAAACAATGGGAATAAAGGACAAAATCTCAATGATTTCTTGGGAAAGGAAGGTAGTTGGGAAACATCAACATCTACACACTGTCAAGGACAAAATTGATATAATGCAACATCAAGTTAAGATGTTTATAGGGTCATTCACACCACTGTTTCAAAAGGGTTTACCTTCCTTCTGGGAGGAAAATGCTTAATTATTGTCTCAATTTGAATATGATGCTCATCTCCTCATATGCAAGTTGGATCATAGAAAAATTGAAGACATGCACCAATCCTTATCAGGAAAAATAGTAATTGAAAAATTATCGGTAGACTTTGAGATAATTGACACTTTCAGAAATATTTGTGCTTAGCTTCCAGCAATTTCATACGTGGACCATGTAGAGCTACATGTGCTAGCTAAAAAAATGGCCATTCTGGAGATACTAAGTGTTGATCAGTGGAAAACAATGGAAATTTTTGGGAAATCAAAATACAAGTTGCACCAATGAAGGAACTTCGAGAGTTGTTGAAGACTAGTTGTGTAAATTTTGTAATAAATTTTTGAAGCAGCTAGTCAGTTAGAAGTTAGAATGAAAAATGTAATAAGGCAGTTATTTTTCCTATTTCTAGCATAGCAGTAGTTATCATCTCAATGAGAATTTTGTGTTTAAGCAACATTTTGCAATGTATTGAGGGTTGGAACCCGTGAAAAAAACTGAGTATTGTAAGAGAGTTCTAAATATCAATAAAATTTAGAGTTGAGCAGGCATTTCGCAGAGGTTCTTGTGTTATTTACTTTGCAGTCGACAATTTTCCCTTCTTTATGTGAATGTGTTTCCAGTTAATCTTTTCATTATGTTCTCTTTTTCGTACTTGAATGAGTCCATATCTGGTTAGAATTCATACTCATATTCTCTGATCCTTTTCTTTCAAGTATTCACAAAGGTGTTCCTCTAAAGTTAATATTGGATTTATCCTTGTTAGATGCCCATATTAATGGATTGTTTCTAAATTCCTCTTTTATCACTAGAAAACTAGCGTTTTTACTGTGGAGAAGTAGCTACCATACCTATGTTTAAATTCCTTTGTAACAACATTGTCATTATTTGTTATCATATATGACTCCATGCCCAATGAGCACCGGTTTCCGCCACATTCATTATTAAATTTCATTTCTTTGCAAACATATCTGGTTTGTGAGTTAAACTATTGATAGATCCCTCTTTGGAAATAAAAAAAGCCAACTTTATTCCTAAAGATTGGTATTGTGGTTACCTTGGGATTATCCTTTCACAACCGGGGGTAAATTATGAGTGCTAACACCTACCAATGGGGGGAGAAAATATTTGGTAAACCAATCAGCGAGAATCTGGCCGAGAATATGATCTTTTATCAACCTACATCATCATCTCCACTCATGTATATGATCGGGTATATGGGTCGAAGTGGTTTGATGAAGCAAGGTCAAAAGATTTGTACATGTTTCATATCAGATTAGCAACTAGAAATGTGTCAAAATTCCATTTCTAAGGTATTTAAATCCCAAAAGGAATGTTGGGGTACCTCAATATACCATTTTGTGGCCACCCTGGTGAGGGTTCTCTAAAATAAACAGAGACGAATAGAACTATCCATCAGAGAATTGGATGAGCACCACAAATGATATGTCATCACATGGTTCTTGGGGTATTCACAGGTTTTACCGTCGAGTTTTGCTATATCAGAGGGTAACTCAATAGAGATAGATGGAAATAAGGGATTGTGATGGATGGGGTCGTTAATCAATATAGACAAATATGGCAGAACTAAAGTAGCCAAAAAGGGTAACTGTTGATTAAGTTGAGGGTATTGGTAATACCAATAAGGCATTTGTGTACCATTAGGGTCGTAAGTTTATTGATAAATGGGTGTTGACAATGTTCCCATGAATGGTTGATTAGGTGTTTGATTCATGAACGAACCTCCCAAGGTTCCCCCAGGTGGTGGACCTCCCGAGGGAGGTGGGCCTCTAGGTGGTGCTCCTCTAGACTGTGGACCTCCAAAAGGTGGGACTCCAGGTGGTGGACCTCCGAAAGTTGGGCCTCCAGGTGGACCTCCATATACTCTAGAAGTATTGAAAATTGGTCCCCTGGGTACATGGACATTTGACCAATTAGGTTGCTTCCCATGGGGTACAAAATTATTGGATAAAAAACCCCTTACATTGTAGGTTGATAATTTTGATTCACTACAGGTGGTTGATGTTTTGAATAGGTACAACCCCATGAAGGTTGACTAAAGGCAGGTTGGACCAGTGACGTTCGTCCCATACTGGAAGAGGGGAGAACCACGTTGGTAGTCGTCAAAGGTATACTGACTGTCATTTTTCCTACAGTAAGTGTTATAGATGATTTTACCACACATGGTGGATCACACATTTATGGCCTTCCCTGTCCCTCTGCAGACTCTTTGGACCCCATGGACCATTTTTGTACCTTTGATGTTTCTAAGTTCATCCCTAAAAACATGCATTATTTTCCATATGCAACTTTTAAACCTATTCTCACGTATATACGCGGATATGACCCTTAAACCCACGTACATCGGGATGTGCGCAAAAGGCCAGATAGTTTTGGAGTTTTCCTTGATGTGGAACCAAGTCACTTGTCTCTTGTCCTTCCATATGCCTTGAGATCACTCAAATTCGACCTTCCATTACCCCATTGAAGCACTATATAAGGAACCCTTTGGATACATTGAAATGGGAGGAATTGAAAACAAAGAAAACTATAGTCCATTGTTGTCGGAGCTTATACATGAGTCTGCATCCCTTTGTCCCTTGGAGCTCTTTTTGTTCTTCCCAAGAATTCCTTGTCTTGTGAGCTTGCTATCGAGATATGGAGGATTGAAGTGGTGGAGGCCCAGCTGGAGGACTCAGTTTCTCTGATTCGCAGACGTGCCGACAGAGGTTGTCATTCTTGTAATCTCTAATTTATATTAATAGAAATATCTTTTCATGTCCAATAATGTGTATTTAAATGAATATTGAATCCATGGATTATTTTAAATTCTTATATGTTATTGATAATATATGCTAGAGTAGGTCTAACACAATTATATAGCATGCTTGTCTTGTTTATTGATTGTTGAGAGAGCAAATTGCTAACACAAGCGAGATTGGAAAAGCTCAACGGGGATCTACATCAACCATTCGGAATAAGGTATGTTTCGAGATCCTTTAGTGTTAGATGTTTATTTTTCTTGCATATTGGGAAGGGATTGATTTCTACAGTTACTATCTCCATTTTGGTACCCCAATCCATAGGAATTTTTCTCTGTAACAGAATTGGCGACTCCGCTAGGGAGTTCCTAGTCATTTCCTTTGGGGGTTTTATCGGCATTCAATGTTCTTGAATTGCCCTGATTTTTCTATTTCTGAGTCGGTTCTGGGGACATGTTTTCCTACTAGTGTCTAATAGGAGTAAATTTTGTCTTAGCTTGTCTTATTACCTTCTTTTTATCTCTTTTTCTTCCTGTACATGATTTTTGTCTTCGCAGTTGCGTGTACACACAGTTTTTCCTAGAATAGCCATGTATATACGTGGATTTTGTGCACACAGTCGAGTATGCCCTAAGTTTTTCCTTTTTGGGGAATATTATGTGTTGCTGGGTGAGTTTGGATGATTGTTGAGTCTTCTTGGATGCTTCAGGAGCCTGTATACACCTCTGTTTCTGACTAGAGATGCTTTTTAGTTTAAATTTTTGAAAATGTTCTTGTCGTTTCATTTTCTATTTTTTGTTTTGGGATTAGTGCGTTAGGTATATTTTACCTTAGTGCTTTGCTTGGGTGCTGTCTAGTAGTGCTTGCAGAGTCTGGGGGTTGTAGAGTCATACTTTTGATTTTTATCTCATTTTAATTCAAAAAATACAAAAACATTTGCTTTTTACATCATTATGCATTGTTACATTTTGCATTTTGCATGGTACTTGCATTAGGTTTGCTTGGAGAGTATTAGTCATATTTTCATATAGGAATGATTGCATATTTGTTTGAAGGAAATTTTTTCACTTCACGTAGTAGCATACCCCATTTTTCATTTGACGCAGTGCATTTGCATTGATTGTTAGGTGTGCATTTTACTTCTTGTTGCGTCATAACATCATTAGTTGCACGACCATTTTCCCTTTTGAGTAATAAGCCAATTAAAATCAACGCATAATAAAATGAATTACACTCTTTCCTTTTATAGGATGCACCAACAAGATTAGTTTTTAGGGTCTTGGAATAGTTCATTATGAGTAAATTCTCCAAGACCACTAACCGAAACATTTATGTGTATGTCTAAGTGAGAGTGCGAAAATTCCTTTATAAAATTAGTGTTTACAAGTGAGTTAAGCATGAGGTAGTGTGAGTGGTTATTCATTGGGATGACCCCTGGTCATAACTGAGTAGCACCAGAGATATTTCCAGGATTGTATTTATATCTGGGGGATGTTTCAAGAGTTTCAGGCTTTGCTACCCTGCCCATACGATCTATCCTGCTTGCGACTGTTTTCTTGAGCATTGATTATATTGAGGTGACTTTAGTTTCCTTACCTAGGTTATCGAGGGGGTACTTCACAGAGGTTATTCTATAGGTGTCCTGGCCAAGTAGGGGTCAAACAACACAATCGCTAGATGCTTTGAAGCTGAGGGCCACTATAATTGGTTATGAACCTCCACTTGTTGTGTATGGGAGTCTCAAGTGTTAATTTTTCATATGCTTAGCTAAGACATCAGTATTTCATTTCATTTTCATAATAAAAGCATATAAACAGGATCACTGAAAGATAGACAAGCACAACCATACAAAAGGAACACAAAGATTTATCCTGGGAAAACCCTAAAGGGAAAAACCCAGCAAAAGATTTCTCAATATAGATGCCCCAAAAAGATAAAAGATAAAACCAGCAAGGAGATCAAATCTTGATCCTCCTCCTTCTCTAGCTACTTCTCTTCTCCACTAATGCGCTACACAAGTGAGAGTGTGTGTCGTAAATGAGGAGCACTACACCTCTATTTATATTCATTCGTTCACTTAAGTTAACTCATCTGTCATGTAGGATCTAGTTAATCATGTAGGCTTGAGTTACACATGTAGGCTCAAGTAACCACACTGGGGTGCTAATGACCCACCTTTACAATTAGAGGGGACTGCCTCATGACTCTTATTAGTTATTCTGATTAGGAGCATCGGGGTACAAACTAATACAAGTGGTTCTCCAGGTATGACCATCGGGGATCACAAAGAAATACATATAGAATATTCTTCGAAGTTACAATATTTCAACACTCCCCCTTAACGAGAAGGGTATTCTATAACAACATCAACAACAACAATAATAGGAGAGAGATAGAGGACATCATCAACATCATCAGGGTGATACATATATAAATCATTGGAAGCTTTTCAACATATTGTAGTCTTCATCTTCAATCTTTAGTCTTCAGCATCATCAGTACTTTGACCGCTTCGATCAGCAACATCTTCTTCTACAGTTTGACCTTTCGATTAGCAACATCATCTTCAACACTTTAACCTTTCGATCAGCAACATCTTCTTCAGAACTTTGGCCTTTCGATAAGCAACAACATCATCATCATCAAAATATCATCATCATCACATTCTGATCTTTCAATCAGAATCATCATTATCATCAGCCTCTGATCTTTCGATCAGAAACATCATGAACTAAACATCATCATACTCTAACATCAACTCATCATCATATTCTGATCTTTCAATCAGTACATCATCATCATCATACTTTGATAATATGGCATCATCATCATCAATATCTCATCATCATCACATTCTCATCCTTCGATCAGAAACATCATCATCATCATCGCATTCTGATCTTCGATCAGAAAACATCATCATCAGCAGCAACATCATAATCATAAGCAACTTCTGATCTTCAGATCAGAAAACATCATCATCATCATATTCTGATCTTTCGATCAGAGAACATCATCAGTAGTAACTTCTTATCTTTCAATCAGAGAAACATCATCATCATCATATTCTGATCTTTCGATCAGAGAACATCATCATCTTCAGCAATAGCATCATCATCATATTCTAATCTTTCAATCAGAGAACATCATCATCAGCAGCAACTTCTGATCTTTTGATCAGAGAAACATCATCCTCATCATATTCTGATCTTTCGATCAGAGAACATCATCATCATCAGCAACAGCATCATCATCATATTATGATCTTTCAATCAATACGACATCATCATCATAAAAACATCAACATCATCAAAACATCAACATGATCCTTCCTTTTAGAATTATGGGATTTAGGTCTTTACGGAGTTACCAATGATCCTTCCTTTCGGAATTATGGGATTTAGGTCTTTATGGAGTTACTAACGATCCTTCCTTTCGGAATTACAGGATTTAGGTCTTTACAGAGTTACTAACGATCCTTCCTTTTGGAATTATGGGATCAACACATTTGTGGAACTCAAACAATCCTTCCTATTGGAATTACGGGATCAACACATCTGTGGAACTCAGACAATCCTTCCTATTGGAATTACGAGATCAATTCAATGATCCTTCCTTTCAGAATTATAGGATTTAGGTCTTTACAGAGTTATTAATGATCCTTCCTTTCGGAATTACGGGATCAACATAGATGTGGAACTCAGACAATCCTAAATATTGGAATTACGGGATCAACACATCTGTAGAACTCAGACAATCCTTCCTATTGGAATTACGGGATCAATTCAATGATCCTTCCTTTCGGAATTATGGGATCAACACATATGTGGAACTCATACAATCCTTCCTCTAGGAATTACGAGATCAACACACGTTCTCGAGTACCGAAGTCACCAGATCCGTTCTAAACCGAAGTTCAAGGATGATACAATCCTACCACATTCACGGGGACCGAGATCTCCGGATACATTTTGAACCGAGGTTCAGGGATGATGCAATCCACCACTTTCACGGGGGCTGAGACCTCTGGATACATTTTGAACTGAGGTTCAAGGATGATGCAATCCACCACTTTCACGGGGGCCGAGACCTTCGGATACATTTTGAACCGAAGTTCAGGGATGATGCAATCCTACAACTTTCACAGGGGCCGAGACCTCTGAATACATTTTGAACTGAGGTTCAAGGATGATGCAATCCACCACTTTCACGAGGGTGAAGACCTCCTGATACATTTTGAACCGAATTTTAGGGATGATGCAATCCTACCACATTCATGGGGGCGGAGACCTCCGGATACATTTTGAACCAAAGTTTAGGGATGATGCAATCCCACCACATTCATGAAGACCAAAGTCACCGGATCTATTTTGGACAGATGTCCCAGGATGATGCAATCCCTCTTCATTCTCGAGGACTGAGGTCACCGGATCACTTTTGGACACATGTCCCGGGATGATACAATCCCACTGCAACATCACTACTCCCTCTTTCGAGGAAGGTCTTTTCGAACAACACCAAGCTTGTCCCGAAGGTGTTCGAACTTTACTCAATATAGAGGCTTCATTAGCACACCATCATCATCTACATCTTCAGTATGTGAATACTGAACTATCACCATCTGTATCTCTAGTATGTGAATACTGAAATCATCATCTATATCTTCAATATGGGAATACTGAAACATCATCATCTGCATCTTATCTTGTATGTAGAAATACTGGTATCAGCTTCTGAAGTCATATGAATTCACAACTTAGTAGAGCAATCTGCTATGTATTCTGCTTCAGTCGTGCTATGAGCAACACTAGACTGTTTTCTGCTAAACCATGAAATCATAGCAGATCTCAGACTATAACATCCACCTGATGTGCTTTTTCTATATAAGATACTTCCAGCTCAGTCTGCATCTGTGTAGCCATACAATCTATACTCATGGCTATCATCATAGTATAGACCAAATTCTATAGTCCCTTTCAGATATCTCATCACATGTTTTGCAGCTACTAGGTGAACTCACCTTGGTTGAGATAGAAATTGACTCAAGGTGTTCACAGCAAAACAAATGTCTGGTCTGGTATTTGTTAAGTACAAGAATGACCCAATGATCTATCACATCCACTAACTCTGATGAGTCATCAGCTAACAGCTTTAGGTTGGAGTCCATGGGTGTGGCCATGGCTTTGCATTCCAACATATTAAATCTCTTCAATATCTCTACCACATAATTTCCCTGGTTGAGAAAGATTCCTTCTGAACTTTTCCATACTTCCAGACCTAGGAAATAATACATTAACACAAGGTCTTTCATCTCAGATTCTTCTGCTAGTTTCTTCTTGCTTTCCATGATCTATTTCTCATTCCCTGTCAAGAATAGGTCATCCACATATAATAACAGGATGACAGGTTCATCTTCTACAACCTTAAGATAAAGGTTAGGATTAGCTTTACCCATAATTGACAAGAAACTATCTATTCTTCCATACCAAGCTCTGGGAGCTTGCTTTAGGCCATAGAGGGCCTTCTTCATCTTGCATATGTGAGTCCATATGTCTTCAAATTCAAATTCTTGTGACTATTCGACGTAAAACTCTTCCCCAATCATACCATTAAGGAAGGTTTGTCTTTACTTCATCATGGAAGCAACTACCATCATACTTCTAAAGGAAGTGTACCTTGCTTCCTGGAGTAAGTGTCTCTTCAGAATTAATTCCCTCTTTCTTATAGAAACCTCTAGACACAAGTCTTTCCTTACTTCTATCAGCAACATATTTTATCTTGCAAATCCATTTGTAAGATACCACATTCTTGCTTTCTGGTTTGAGTACTATATCCCAAACATCATTCTAGTATTCTTTTATCATAACATCTTCCATGAGTTCATCTTGTCACATCATCAACATATCCTAGTCTTCTGCATTCAACTTTGAAGGTTGGAACCCAAAAGTCTCGATCCATCAGGAAGCTGTCCATCATGTCGTACCATGTCGAGCTCAGATATCTTCTGTAGTCACTCCCCCTGAAGTGGAGTATTATCTTCCTTCTTCATTTTGTACAGGTGGTTCTATGCTTGATATATACTGGTAAATAGAGTATGTCATGTCATAGTCTATTCTTTCTGAGTCAAATCACGAACCTTTCTTTGTACACTTGTTCTTGTATATCCATATGGAGGATACTAAATACTTTCCTTTATGTCTTGAAATCATATCGTATACATCATTCCCCATGATCAACTGTTATTCTTTGATCATAGCTTCTTTCGTAGCTTCATTCATAGCATTCTTTTCTTCATCTTGATTTATCTCTCATACCCATGGTAGTCTTCATCCTTCGAGGTGGATCTACCGCTGTTTGAAGCTCTTTCTTCCGACATGGTGTCTCTGACCCTGGGAGCTTCAGATTCATGTTTATTGAATTTCCATCACTTGATCTTTGGAACAAGTCTCATCCTTCTTTTCTTGTAGGAGGTTGTACAGGACCTTTCCTACAATTCAAATGCACCAGTTGCATGGTTAGAACTATTTCATAAATCATATGCATAATGTCAAATTCTTATGCATCATGCAACTGTTTAGCCAATACAACATTCATCCATATCTCACAGAAACTTTCTAGACTAATCCAATATGTCAGCAAAGAGGTTTGATAAGTAGCAATGGAGATTTGTATAGCACCATGAGCTACTTACCCATCACATGCATATTAGTAGTATACAGTCATTAATGCAAACAATCTATCATGCATAACACATCAACTGAATATAATCAAATGTAAAGTAATATCATGAAATGACAATTGAATACTTATCTTTTATTTGTTTCATGGGTAGACTCCATCTTGATCATTCTACTTTATCATCATTTCTTATCCAAATGATAATATGGATAAGAGGTTCGTCAAGAATTGAGTTCTTCATATTCCTTATCGCTTGAGGGATCTTCTTTGAATGGTGATAGCTTGATCTTCAATTTGCTCCCATCTTTCTTCTTCTCTTCTTATGAGATGAGCTTCTTCTTCTTCCCAAAGTCAACTGAAAGTAATCACTTTCTTCTGGCACACATTCCTCACATGAATGAATCCCATGATCATGGGAGGCCATTCAAGGTGGCTATCACCACTTTTGCATTCTCTGCTTCTTCTTCTACTACTTCAAGATGTTATGCATTCTGGATCTTCACATTCTTCAACTATTTTCTCAAATCCATCTTTTGAATTATGGTCTTATCTTCAAATAGCTTGATCAAGAAATCAAACATCTTCAGTGTCTTTATGGAAGACACTTGTGGTACAAGTTGATCCGTGATTGAATCAACAGTGATCTTCTTGGCCTTGATCAAGTTCTTCTTGTTTAAGGATTTGAGGCTCATCTCCCTCTAGAACTGGAACCTATCTAATCATGTAGGTGTCCAATTCATTTTCTTCAGAGAGATCAAATACTTTCATGCTTGGAATTTTTCAACTTCACCAAGCTTATCATCAAGCTAATGTGATAGATCACTTTGAAATGAGAACATCAAATGCAAATAGCAAAAGATTAGATCTTACCGATTTGAGGTGTCCGTCTTGCTTTCGGAGCTGGCTGATCTACGGTTTGTCAAAGAAACCCTAATTTTCAAAACTTGGAATATTTCATATCTGATTGGATATAAATATATATCTCTTCAAATGGAGCTGTCCAATGTACTCTTTTCCAATTTCTTCTGCAGAAATTCCTATTACTGGTTCTATGATATCTCCGAAATTAATGCTCCGATGTGTCTAAAATTTCTCACTGAGGTAATTTCGCATGTCCCTGATCCAACACCATAGGTTTCATTAGAGTTTGTTTCACCAATTTGGATTTATGATCATTTTTCCAAGGTGACCTGTTACAGGACTGTTCAGAACAGTGAAGTTGTATGGCATGCCACGTGTCATTGGTTCATCTTCAGGTTCTGAAATTAGGACCACAGAAATTAAAGTCTGTTCTCTTTTTGTAAAATCTTTAGGAATTCCATTTTGACCTCTGTATCCCAATCTATAGCAATATTCCCTAAGTGTCCTGTTTAGGGATGAATTATGGAACAGGCTGGTACCCTAACTTGGAGGGATCATATATCCTAGAATATAGCGAATATGAGGCTGAATGTTGTACATAGTGTTCAGCAGGATTTTATATTAGGTTTCTTCAATTTTCAGTGCTTAAACCATCTCCAATATTGGGATATAGCGAATATACCAAAACTTAGCAGTTTTAGTATTTAGGGTTTTTCTAGCTCCGGGTCAAACTAGGGTTTGACTTTCCCGGAGTTTCACCCAACCAAAAATCTTGATCCAGGTCTCTAAACTTTGATTTTGATGAGGAGATAAATCCTATGCTAAGCTCACTCAAAAATTCTTCTTCTGCAAGAAGCCCTATTTTCCGACACGGAAAACTGAAAATGCTCGGAATCGAATTCCGCTTCGACAGAAAGATGCGCCCTTCAATGGAGAGTCAACCTAGCCTTATTTTGTTGATCAATTGTGGAGAGAGAACCAAAAAGTAAGAATCCATATATTTTGTAGCTGCACAATGTCTTCTTTTCAAGGTGGCTCTGATACCATGTTAATTTTTCATATGCTTAGCTAAGACATCAGTATTTCATTTCATTTTCATAACAAAAGCATATAAACAAGATCGCTAAAAGATAGACAAGCACAACCATACAAAAGGAACACAAAGATTTATCTTGGGAAAACCCAACAAAATATTCCTCAATATAGATGCCCCAAAAAGATAAAAGATAAAACCAGCAAGGAGATCAAAGCCTGATCCTCCTCCTTCTCTAGCTACTTCTCTTCTCCACTAATGCGCTACACAAGTGAGAGTGTGTGTCGTAAATGAGGAGCACTACACCTCTATTTATATTCATCCGTTCACTTAAGTTAACTCATCTGTCATGTAGGCTCGAGTTACACATGTAGGCTCAAGTAACCACACTGGGGTGCTAATGACCCACCTTTACAATTAGAGGGGACTGCCTCATGACTCTTATTAGTTCTTCCGATTAGGAGCATCGGAGTACAAAGTAATACAAGTGGTTCACCCAGTAGGAACATCGGGAATCACAAAGAAATACATATAGAATATTCTTCATAGTTACAATATTTCAACACCTCTCCTAGGTGAGACATACCTGCTTCATTTAGTAGCTCACTTATCCTACCCTTGTTTTCTTATGATTTGGATTTACATTTTATAGGCGTATGCTCTGTGCACGCTAGTTTCCCTAGGGTTTGCATAATTAAATCGAGTCTATTTATTTTTTAGTCATTGTGGATTCGAGTGGGGCACTTCACCATTATCGTTGTTTAGCAGGACTTCCTCCTTCCACATCTCCTCCTCCTTTGGGAGAGAGAAAAAAATAGTCTGGCTAGACTACTTCTCATGTTGATTCACACTCGATGGGAGATCATGACGATGAGATTCCTGAGAGATATTATCCACCTCATGAGGTTGGGGATGTAGATTCTATTCCCGTATATGATCCTTCACTAGAGATACCTTCACATTATAGTTATGATCCCTCATTCACAGGTCACCGGCATTGGTTTCCAGACGACGAGACTCATCATGAACCCACAAGCACTAGTCATGTTTGTTATGGCATGCCTGATATCCCTACACCCGATCTGACACATCATGTCAATTCAGAATTTGAACCTAGCACTACGCCTGGGGGCACTCTTATTCCTTTCCATGCAAAGAGATTTGAGAGCACTAGTCACATTGCACCTTCCATCCTAGTGGTGGAGGCTACCTCACATGTCTATCCTAGACCTAGTGTTAGTACTCATATGTGGATATTAGAACGGAGATGAGTACCATAGGGAACACCACTTACATCCCTTCACATGTCCCTTCATGCTCAAACCCTACTCCTTCGAATGCATTTTTGACAACCCTTCCTTCCCCTCATTCATGTGGTCCTTCGGGCCGGAATATCGCTACTAGCCACATTCATACTGCGATTGCTCGCATGGTAGTATCTTAGAGTCAAGTACCTGTCATTGTCTCAGGAGGTCATATTCCTATTTCTGGATTGTCTAATGGTCCATCACAAGGAGTTCCCCAAATCCCTAACTATGGAACTTCTCATGGGACATCCTGTGGGACACCTTATGGAGCTTCTCATGGACAGTCTTATGGACCGAAGTATGGACATAACTATCAACCCTATTTGTACAGGTATCAACAACCTGCTTACTCTTCCAATTATGGCTTTGTAGCACCACATAGTCAAGGTACACCACATCATAATTCTTCCATACAGCCCTATATGGGTCAATTGGGAGGATGATATTATGGCCAAGGCCATGGTATTTATAGCAATCAATGTTACATGAACCAGAACTATCAAGGAGCGTGGCATAGACTAGCTCAACCTAGGATCTCTTTCCTTGCAATGTTGAACTTACCTGACTTATCAAGACTTATGAATGATCCAGTATCTCGTGAGCTGGCTTGGAGGGCTGTCCCTAACAAGCTTCCTTCAGACATTCCCAAGTTTGAGGGCAAAGTTGGAGAAGATCCTAGTGAGCATGTCACTACTTTTCACCTTTGGTGCTCTTCCAATTCCTTACATGATGATTCAATCCGTTTGAGGCTATTTCAACGCACCCTAACTGGGACTGCAGTGAAATGGTATATAGAGTTACCAATGGGGGAATTTGTTTTATTCAATGACCTTCCCATGACTTTCCTCAATCACTTTCAGCTACTGTGCGTTACAATGTTGGCACATAACTCTTGTCAACATTGCAACAAGACAAAGCCACACATATCTTGGATCATATTCAAGAGTGGCGTAGACAGAAGCGGTTGATTAAAGCCTTTATACCACTGAAATTTCTCCTTGAGTGGTTCCTTAAGTCGTTGTTACCTTACATCGTGAAGGATGTTTCTACATCCGGAGTCCAAAATGAGGAACAAGCAATCTTTAGGGCACAAGATTTTGATTTGATCTACGCCCAATCTAGACTTTTGTATGAGATTATACCTAATGCTCCCTGATCTAATTTCAATCCCAAGACCAAGCCTGGAACACATGCCGATGGAATTGTGGGTTGTACAAGTGCCAAACCTACAGATTCAGTTTTGAAGCAAGTGAGCCAATTGTCTATTAATGAA
This sequence comes from Pseudotsuga menziesii, assembly GCA_001517045.1. Lineage (NCBI taxonomy): Eukaryota > Viridiplantae > Streptophyta > Pinopsida > Pinales > Pinaceae > Pseudotsuga > Pseudotsuga menziesii. The sequence goes on along the minus strand of LPNX010995231.1, from coordinate 172,953 downwards.
TCCGCATCGGGACAAGCCACGGCTTCATCTCAACCCACCCAAATGGTGAGTGTACTTTCTGTGCAATCGTCGGACCAGAAGGGAAACTAGTAGCCAAGAAAGAATAAGAAAAATGGTAAAAATAATCATAAGTGTGGGAACAAGAATGAAAATTCCAATTATAATGACAAGAACGCTCGTAATGTTGGGGGGGACAAGCAGTCTAAACGTAAGGTAAAGTTTCCTTGCAAGTTGTGTAAGGAGGACCACCTCACTCACTTATGCCCTCATATGTAAGATGCCTCGAGGTTCATAGCACAGGGCCCAACTGTGCTAACTAATCCTTTACCCCATAATCAAAATATGAACTCAAGGACCATTGATCCTCATTGTGCATCGGGTGGAGATCAAAATCCGCCGAAAGCCAATACTGGTCATGGTTACATCAACATGGTATGTGCTACTAAGGTTGTGACTCGTGCAAGGGATTATGGTTTGTCACAACCGGACCTTGGAAAATAACCCGCTCCACCCGAGACCCCTTTACGTATCGAAAACCCTGTGGATAAACCTAAATTTACACCTCGCATTCCTAAGGAAGTCCTAAAGCATTTGGGGCACAATCCTAATTCTCGAGCCACCCAGAGCTACTCCATTATTGAGGATTTGGGCCAAACTCCTTGTGCGATGTCCGTGCTTGAAGTACTTTAAAGTTGTCCTCCACAAAGGAAAGCCTTGCTTTCTACTCTTGGGGTTAATGATGATAACTCTTCTTCCATTAACAAATTTGAAACCATGGAACTGCAGCCTCACTTGCGTTACTACGTGTCTCTTTTGATTCATGTAGAGTGTCTTAATATGATCGTCAAATGCACTATGATTGATGAAGGTGGTGCTACTTCCGTGATGTCTTTGTCATGTTGGAAGGGTTTGGGTTCTCTCAAGTTGTCTCAATCCACTACTATGTTGACTGCCTTTGATAGTAGATCATTTCGGCCACACGGGATTCTTCCTTCTCTTAAGGTCCAATTGGGAGGGAAGACCGTCGTGATTGAGGTCGAGGTGGTTGATGCGCCCCTTGACTACAATCTTTTGTTGGGCCGGAATTGGATGTATAGTATGCAACCTGTAGGCTCTTCTCTCTTTCGAGTGGTATGCTTTCCATTTAATGGGAAGATAGTTATGATTTATTAGACATCATTCTGTAATCCGATTGTTAGTGCATCATCCAGAGCTTCTATCTTGATTATCAATCATTCTCAGATGACAACTAGGAGTGTGGGTGTGGGTATTTATCTGTCTCTGATGGGAACATTTAGCTGTCTTGTGCCCATTCTTATGATTGGAACTATTTTTGGTGGGGCTTCATCCTCGTTGAAGTCAGTGTCTTTTCACACTACCCATATGGAAGATCCTTGGATTATTCCTCCGCCGAGTCCTTCGAATGGACCTATCAAAATGGATGTGTTGTTGCCTACAATGATGATAGCATATCAAGAGAATATTGATTTGTTGCAGAGCCTAGTCCTTCATCTTCGCGGATGGAGGAGGAAGACCCATATGTGCTGCCTACATGGGAAGTTAAGTCCTCTCACACATATGATTTCCTCGATGATGTTTTTCCATCAGATGAAGCCATTATTGAGGCCATGTTTGGGGTTGATCCACCTTCGGAAGAGCTACATCATCGATCATATTTTCTTCCTGAGCTTGACTGTATGGAGCATGAGGACATTAGGGATATTCTTAGTGAGAATATTGGTAGTCCCATGGTTCCATTGAGCTCTTCTAGTTAGATGCCCGATGGGAACATGGCGAATTTATCACCTACTATTCCTATCAATATTTCTCGTGATCTTAGAAAAGTTGAGAATGTCTACATTGGGTCGAATTTTTCCCCTGATGAGATCAAGGAGTATACCGAGCTATTTAAATAGTTTGATGACATATTAGCTTGGCCATACGAAGAAATGCCAATTATTGACCCTCATATTATCAAACATGAGATTAAGACCTATCCGAATGCCAAGCCGGTTCGACAACATTTGCGTGCGTTGAATCCTAGTAAAGCACCCGCTATTAAGGATGAGATAGAGAAACTGTTACAAGATGGTTTTATCTATCCCGTTCCCCTGACGAAGTGGGTTTCAAATCCCATTCTGGTTGATAAGAAGCAGGGAATGATCCATATATGCACTGATTTTCGTGATTTAAATTGTGCTTGTCCTAAGGATAATTTTCCCACACCATTTATTGATTAGATTTTTTATGAGTGTGTAGGAAGCGAGGTATTCTCCTTCATGGATGGTTTTTCTAGATATAATCAGATTCAGATCAAACCTGAGGATCAACATAAAACTGCATTTATTTCTCCTTAGGGTACTTTTTCATATCGAAATATGCCTTTCGGTCTTAAAAACGCCAAAGCTACTTTTCAATGGGCTATGACCCTACTTTTTCATGATTTCAAAACGATTATAGAAGTGTATTTGGATGACCTTGCTGCTCATTCTCATCTGAGAGTGCATCATCCATAACATTTGAGATTAGTATTCGAAATATGCCTCCATTACTAGGTTAGGTTAAATCCTCATAAGTGCATCTTTTGCGTGACTGTTGGTCGCTTACTAGGGTCCATTGTATCCAAGGAAGGTATAAGAGTTGATCCCTTAAAGGTTGAGGCAATACTTCAATTGTCTCCCCTGTGTAATATTAGACATCTTCAATGTTTGCAAGGCATGGAAAATTTCTTGCGGAGATTCATGGTTAATTTTGCCAATTACACTAAAGGATTTATGCATCTTTTAAAAAAGGACACTACTTTTTGCTGGGATGAGTGAGCCGAAGAGTCCTTTGATGCTCTTAAGCGAGCCTTAGAATCAGCCCCTGTGCTTAGTCCACCTGACTATAGACGTGATTTTTTTATTTATGTGGCCGTGTCTGTGGAGACGGTTGGTATGGTTTTGGTTTAGAAGGACGAGGAGCTCCATGAGCATGTCATATATTATTTGAGACAAAACCTTGTTGATGCAGAAATCCTTTATTCCCATGTGGAGAAACTTGCCTTGGCCATCGTTCATGCGGTTTAGATATTGAAACATTACATTCTCCTTCGCCAGACCTTGGTGGTAGATCATGTCAATCCATTTCAGTTCATCCTCACTAGAAGGATGATTGGGGGAAAATACAATAAATGGATTATTGTTTTACAAGAGTTTGATCTCGAATTTGTTTCGGCGAAATCGAAAAAATCGTTGATCTTTGCGGAGCTCATATATGATTTTCCAAGTGTAGAGGAGGAGGAATTTTATGAGGATACATTTTTTGATGAGCATATTTTCCTTATCTCAACTTTGGACCCATGGTACGGGGATATCATTGTATAGTTGCAAACTATGAAGGTCCCTACTCACCTTTCACGGGATGAGTGACGACGATTATATCATGTAGCTAAGAACTACCTTATAGTGGATAACACATTGTACGGGTAGATTCCATTTTACGTTGTTGTTTAACCCATGATGAGGCTGAGGTTGTGTTGAATGATTGCCATGGAGGGGTGTGTGGTGGTCATTTATCTGGGTTTTCTATAGCCCAAAAAATATTGAGAGAGGGATATTTTTGGTTGTTGATCTTCAAAGATTGTGTCAATGCAGTTGTTGCAACTGGAACTATTTCCCAAATTTTTTAAAATTTTGGACCCTCCTTTTAATTTTATCTTGCTTGGATTTGTTTTGGATTGCTGAACTTTGTTTTTCCTCTGCTACAAGTTTGGATCTTTTGAGGATGGATCAAGGTTAAGTGTTTAGCATGTTTGAAAGTTGATTGACTATCTTTTGTCTGTTGATGCTTTTGTTTTGAAATTAAAGTTTTGGTTTGTAGATAATTTCCTTTTCATTGTCGAAACTTTATTGAACAATGAATCGGGGCCATAGTCCTCTACGCAGTCGCCATTGCGGAAGTTAAATTATGAATGTCCTAATGGACAATCATGTTTTTCGCTGATTCCATGGTTTGAACCTTTTTGTCTTGTGATGATTTTTTCTTTTTTGTTTCCACTATTGGAGTCTTTAGTCTTCCCGATCGCCGACTCCTCATTGAACTAATCGCTTGATCCTTAGTTATTCTACTTGACGATGGAAGTTGTTTCCCGCTGACATTTTTTGGCTGAGGTCTATATATATGGGACATGGTTATTATTTTATTATTACCCTTTTGAACTTGTGCTTGCTCTGTCCTTGTCGAGTCAAACTGTGCATCCATGCTTAGCTGTCGGGATTTCCCTCATTTGGGGTGCTATTATGGAAGTATTGGACCATCCCGTCGACTGCAACTCATTTCCTAGGTAGGCCAACCATGGTTTCTCCTTCCTCTTGATTTTATGAGTCATTTTGGGAACTAGGGTCTTTCCCTAGTTGGTTTTTCCCACCGTAGGGTAGTTAACCTTCTAAATTGATGAATTTGTATCCTTGCGGTGTGAAGTATCAGTCGGTTTCAAAGTATTCTTGATGGGGGTTTTTTTTCTTAAGCCTGTTATCAAGTCATTATGGAAGTTCAGACTCGGTCCAAAGTTTTAGGTAGTTGGTGTAGATAAGCGTTACGCTGTCTGCACCGACTTTTGTCGGGTGGTCTATGGCCATCCAGGGGGGGAAGTTCAGTTTTCTTTTCATCATAGGCATTTACCCTATTTTTATGGGACGCTGAAGGGTTTTATTTTCGCGTTTCGATTTTCAAATTCAGTGGTTCATGTTATGCAAAGGATTTAAATGTGGTTTGGTTTAATTAATGCATATTTCTATCAGGGTCATGTTTAGTTGCAGACGGACTTAGAAATTTTCAGACCTAGCTTGTAGAAGTTCTTCGTGCTGGTTATTTTCTATTATGCATTAATTTTATGATAGTTTATCTGTTGAAAATGCATATGCAAGAGGTAAAAAAATTTATATAGTTTTTCTTCGTTCTTAGAACACTGATTGAAAGCTTCAATAGCCTAAGAGCATGTTTGGTCTATGACAGGGAAACTTCTTCAAAGGAGATATGTCTAAAAGACAAAAGAAGAAGGCTCCTGTTGCTGAGGGAGAACCAGATGTGGAAATCATTACTACAGTAGAATACATCTACGAAGATACTAGAACTACTACCGAGGTAGAACAAAATTACAAGTGGGGTGAGATATATCAGATGATTTCAAATTAGGAGGTGCCTGATGCAGGATTCGAAGAACTGACCATATATGCCAACATCGATAAATCTTCTCTGATGAAGGTAGCCACTAGACCTGAGTTGTTCCCATGCTCTGAAGTGATTGGCTGGATACTTCCTAGGGCAGATGTGACCACAATGATCTTAGCAAATACTGCCAAGCAGGGCTATCCTACATACAGTCCTAGTTATGTCTCACTGGCATATCACCTACCTCCTACAAAAGTATACTTAACTGAAAGTTGGTTGAAGGAAATAAATTTGGACCTGGTTGAAACAGTGAAGAGAATGATGATACCTGGGAAGAACTTTCAAACCAGGCCATCAAGAGAGTATGATATAGCCACTCTTCAGACTCCTTATAGGTTTATAGCACTGATTCCGAATAGAGTGTTTGGGAGATCTCATGGTAAAATTTTCAAGTTGGGATGGATTCCCATTATTTTTTATGTGGCCATTCAAGGGACCATATTCAACTGGGCAAACGTTGTTAGATTTTCATCACATTTAAGCTAGCATTATGATCTTAGGATCTTTTCACTAAGAGAATAACAAGCACAACAATAAAACACAAGCACATCACAAGAGACAAGAGACACAAAGAGTTTTCCTCGGGGAAACCATAAAGGAGAAAACCTCGCAACTTACTCTAAGATAGAATCAACACCAAAACAGTAAGAGATCTCCCAAAACAGCAGTAGTCTTCTGTCTTTTGTTTAGTCCCAAAAATTTCCTTCTCCAGTAGTGCGCCACACTTGGGAGAGCAAGTGATGTATTTCACAAGTGATAAATAGAGAGACTCTCACTCTCTATTTATATTAATCCGTTCACTTGAATTGCCTTTTCACACGTAGGCTCAACCTAATAATTACTACTCGAGCCTACACCTTAATTACTGTATAATAACTCAAGTGCCCCAAAACTGTGGGGACTTACCTAATGAATTGATTACATTATTAATAATCCCGATCAGAACATTGGGGCATGACCACATGACTCAAATACATAATAGAGACATCCTGGAATAAACATCGGGTTACAATACATAAGATACATAGAAGAATAACAAGAGAATAACAAGCACAGCAATAAAACACAAGCACATCACAAGAGACAAGAGACACAAAGAGTTTTCCTTGGGGAAACCATAAAGGAGAAAACCCCACAACTTCCTCTAAGATAGAATCAACACCAAAACAGTAAGAGATCTCCCAAAACAGCAATAGTCTTCTATCTTCTGTCTAGTCCCAAAAATTTCCTTCTCCAGTAGTGCACCACACTTGGGAGAGCAAGTGATGTATTTCACAAGTGATAAATAGAGAGACTCTCACTCTCTATTTATATTCATCTATTCACTTGAATTTCCTTTTCACACGTAGGCTCAACCTAATAATTACTACTCGAGGCTACACCTTAATTAGTGTATAATAACTCAAGTGCCCCAAAACTGTGGGGACTTACCTAATGACTTGATATGACTTGATTACATTATTAATCCTCCCGATCGGAACATCAAGGCATGACCACATGACTCAAATACATAATAGAGACATCATGGAATAAACATCGGGTTACAATACAAAAGATACATAGAAGAATACATTCTGAAGTTACATATACATCAACAAACGTAGTGTCTAACATCCTCTCAGCCTATATATCTTCATCTTTAGGAGGGGTGTCTCAAAATAAGTCTGAGTTCTATATGAGCTCCATATTAGTGGACTGTATATTGTGTACCCAATCATTTCCAGCCTTAAGGTGCAATTGGCACAGGGACAGAACCCCTGTGTACACTGCATACAAACTATTTTGGGCACACAAATATTATAGCCACTATAAGGAGATATGTGAACATTTCATTATGCCTTTGTACACTTTAATATTCCTGACAGAATGCACCTATAAGTCCGATGAGTCATTCAAATTCATTGAGGAACATGGGAGCTATTATTTGACTGAAGAGGGGATGTACATTAGAATGTATGGTTGCTCTAGGGCACCTTCTTTACTCCCTAAGTATGCCACCGATTATGTGGTGCATAAAGAAGCAATTAGGCAAGTTTATCTAGATGGTATAGGAAGCTTCATGTTTGAACATAAGAAGGAAGCCTATCCTGCCATACCTTTCCCACTGGGAAGTTACAAGTTTTAAAAGGTCAAACTAACTGATGAGTTTGTACAAGAGTTGGAGCATTTTCATTTTGTGGAGATAAACTTCCAAGGGAATGACCCCGAAATAAGGTTGCAAAGCATTGTAAAGAAGCAAATGTTCATTTTAAATACACAAAATTTTGGGACAAGGATGAAGAAATCTTTAGAAATGCGAAGAACATGACTGCATTGAAGAAAATATTTAAGAAGAAGATCACCATTGTGGGCGGTAAAGGAAAAACCGCACAAAAGAAAGATAAAGAAGAGGAAGCCAAGAAGAGGGAAGAGGATGTTAGGAGGCTATCACAAGAGGCTGAGAGTTGGTTAAAGTAAGAAGAAGAAGAAAAAAAGAAACCTGCAGAGGAAGCAACAAAGAAGGAAGAGGAAGAAATAAAGAAGAAGGAAGATGAAGAGATAAAGAAAAAACAAAAGGAAAGTGAAGGTCTAACATTAGCAGGAGCTAAGAAAGACCAGAAAACTACTAAACAAATAGATACATAAGAAGCATAGGAGTATACTGATATAGGACATGGACAAGACAATCCTGAACCTTAGGAGTCTGCTGCAACTTCTCGCAGTACCCAAGAATAGGTTGTTTTTTCTAGATTGAATCTGATACCTTTTATGCAAAAGGAAGGAGAAGAGGTCCCCGATTTTAGCACCATCTTCTCTGACAAGGAGAAAAAGAGTATTGTCAAGAGAACTGAGAAAAAAATTGAAACAGGAGGACAATCAAGTATGATGATTAATGGTAAAACTTTGGTGCATGGGATAGATGCAGATCCTCAACTGATAGCTACAGCTGGGGTGGCATTAATCCAGGCCACCGAAGACAATGTGGATAAACTTATGACAGACCTTGAGCAATCAAGGAAAAATGTAGCACAATTAAAGGAAACTCTAAAGAAGGAGAGGGATGAAGGTAACAAGTTAAAGATAAAATTTGAAGATATGCATAATGAAGTAATGGCTTCAAAGGTAGAACTCTAGACTCTGCATGCAAACAAGATGACCTTAGAAGTTTCTGTGGAAACAACAGAAAAGGATGCTCAGAATAGTTTAGCAGAATTGCATAGGTTACAGCAAGAGTATCAGGTGTTGAAGACAGAGAAGAATGAAATCAAAGTATCATATGAAACTTTGAGTGCAGAAAAGGACCAGCTGCAGAGCAAAGTTGTTGAGTTGGAGGCATAGAGGGATACCATAGAAGAAAGGGAAAAACAATACCAAGTGCAGGCAGCAAGTTTTGAAGGACAGATTGCTTCATTAACAGCATCACTAAAGGATGCCAGTGAATAGAATACTGATATCCAGCCTGTGAAGGAACATGTCCTAGCTCAACGAAGAAGAATGCACCAACTGCAAATGTCTATTGAAGAAGAAAGGTGTAAAATGTTACATATAGATAGCAGGTTGGAAGAAATCCTGGACACTACTTCATATTTTGTAGATAGATCTCAGGATATTTTGGAAGTTCTAATAGGAAGAATAGTTTGGTTAGAAACAAATGAAGAAACCCCTGTAGAACTACCTACTAAAGATCGACATAGCTTAAAGAAGGATTATGACTTATTAGAATTTGCAATAAATACTGCTGAGGAACTCAAGAAGACTGTGAAGAAAATGAGAGGAGCCTGTACTGAATACTGCAGAAGGGTACTGGTCACCTACAACAGATGCCAAGTTCTTGCAAAACAAAGACTGGATGTAATACTAGAGTAGGTACCAAGAGGATGAACAGAAGGTACAACAAGCCAAAGATTTAGATGAGCAGATCTTGAAGAATGTAGTAGCTCATTCAGTAATCAACATCTATTTACTTGAAGATCAGCCACGTTTGAGTCCAGCAAGAATTGAGGTGGTTAAGAATCAGGTTACAAAATGTGAAATAAACATCCATTTTCATGAACCTTCATATTTTGAAAGCATAGCAGCAGAGGCCCAAGCATGGAAAAAGATCATCAATGATCAAGCGAGGCCCTCTTCATGGAAGTGCTTTATTAAATTTTGTTTTAAATGTAATATATTGTATGAGCACTCACTACAGGACAAATTTTGTGAATTGAAATGTTCGGGAAGCCCAAGAGTCATTTGGGGGCGGCCCAAAAGTTTTGTTTTTTTGTATAAGTATAGGAGAGCTAGATGTAGAAGGGACTTTTTCCCAGATAGATTTGTGAGAGTATGATGTAAGAAGAACTATTTCCTTTTACATAAAGAAATTACAAGTTTCCTATTGGAGAAAGCTTTGTGGAAGGTTTCAAATGATGTGCAATGGATTTGTTGAATGTGAACTATTTCATTTCTAGCTGTTATCCATTAACTGCGAGATCATTCTAACTCTTTGAACCTATGTTCTTGTTATGAATGCGCTCTATTTTATTCTATGAAATTTCCACTATGAGTAATGAATGTTGTTCATAAACAATTAGATATCTGGTTGCTCATATATCTATAAATGTTCATGTGTTTTGAAAGGAGTAATAGCTATCTTTGATTTTTCTTAATACATGCGCAAAATAAATTACTCATAGATAAATAATAATCTTGCTCCCTAGGGATAGGTTAGATAGTTAGTTTTAGTTTTTTCTTGTTGTGTGTGTGGTTTAGATGCGAGAGAGTTAAGACAAGAGGTAAGAACCTGTGCATCACATTATGACCGCTCCTCATATTCTCTATCAATCTGCATTTTTATATAGGAACTTGCATTTCATACTTAAATACAAAAACTAAAAACATACACGATGGACCAAGCCATAACTGGTAAAACCCTTTATTTTTGTTAATTGACCTACGATAGTCGGACCGTAAACCGGACGGATTCCCCATACCAAATAGTAATGGGCTAGTTGAGAATCTTTACTAGGGAGAATCCCTAACTGTCGTTACCTGCGATTTTTCAGGCCTCAATAGCGGTTAAGAAGTGTCACCCTTGCCAGGTGTTTGCACGCAATATGCACTTGCATCCTACCCCGTTACATCCTATTATCACCGTCGGTCCCTTCACCAAGTGGGGGCTTGACTTCATGGATTGAAATCCAGCTTCAGCTAGGGGCATCATCACATTATAGTGGTTGTCGATTATTTCACAAAATGGGAAAAGGCTATGCCCACGATTAAATCCGATAATGAGACAGCCACACATTTCATTTTCAACCAAATTATTACTCAATTTGGTATTCCGAAAGAGCTTGTCACTGACCATGGTAGGCACTTTCAGAGTAAAATGATGGAAGAGTTGGCTTCAAAGTTAGGGTATAAGCAAGAGCACTACTCTTCTTATGACCCTCAAGCGAATGGATAGGTTGAAGTAGTGAATAAATCACTTGAGTCTATTCTCTAACAAACCACCACACATAGCAAGACGAATTGGCATATCATGCTATATCCTGCTTTGTGGGCCTATAGAACCGTGGTTAAGACTGCCATCAGTTTCTCTCCATATCAGCTCGTACATGGGGTGGAGTCTATCTTATCGGTTGAATGCAAAATCCCTTCATTGAAGCTAGCTATAGAGATTTTACCAGACACTTCCGCATTGGAGAATCATTTGGTCCACTTAGAGCAGCTTGATGAGGAGCACCGAGATGACTTAGTGGCTCTAGAAGTAAATAAATGTTGCATTAAGGTCCAATATGATAAGTCTGTCCATCTGAGGAAGTTTAGTGAAGGTGATTTGGTCCTTTTGTGGGATCAAACTAAAGAACCCTTGGGGGAAAGGAAGTTTAATCCCATGTGGCATGGTCCTTGCATAGTCAAACATGTGTTAGAGAAGGGCACCTATTAGCTGGTGGATTATGAAGGGACAGCCTTAGCGAAGCCTAGAAATGGGCTCTATCTTAAAAAATACTATGCATGATCTTCAGCCATGGCTGATTGTTGTATATTATTGTACAATTTTTTAATTGCATAGTTAGGTTTTCTTATGGTGATCGGGATTGTTGATTAGCTTTTGTTTCTTATGGAAGATGTCAGTGGACTCTTTCGCTTACATTCACTAATGGTGCTAGCCATCACACTCAAAACTCAGCTTCGGCTGCTAGGGTGATTTATACTCCTACGGGTCAAGTATTGTCTTCAGGAGGCGTATGTTTATGGCATTCTTCGAACAATGTTCTTGAATATAGTGTCGTTATTGAGTTATTGTGGGATGTCATTTCACATGGTGTTCTCTCTCTTGAGGTACGTCTTGATTCACAGTTAGTGGTTTCACAGCTTAATGGCTCGTATCATAATAGGGATCTGACATGATTACGAATATTCTTACATGTGAGATTGCTAGAATGGCAATTTGAGAATATAACATACATACATGTTTCAAGAATTTTTAATCAAGTTGTTGACTAATAAGCTAACTATGTGTTAGATTGGCATTTGTTTCATAGACCATAAGCATATCACAAACACACATTTTTACACACATGTAAATAAATAAAATCGATCATCATAAAAGTTTTTCATTAAACATCCAAAATGTGATGTCATAATACAAAATTGGGACTTCCGAGCCACCAAAATATAATATACGGTAATACAAAAAGGAATACTCTCAGGTCTCTAAGCCTACGGAGGAGGAGGAATTAGAGGAAATTTTAACTCAAAATTGGCCTCCTAAGGAAAATTAATAAAATAATAGTTAAAATAATAAAATAATATTTATTAATTTTGGAGGAAGAAAAGAAAAAACTACTTTTTTGTTCGTATTTTCGACATATGTCCTTGTGTTTTTACTCAAATTTCGATTGTGAAAGCTCGTTGGGTGTGGAATTAAATTCTGCATCCAACGAGTACCCACTCAGCATACTTTTGACATGCCCCGCTACCCCAAAAACAAGAACTACCTGAACAAAGTATGCCAAGTGGGTATTTCGTGTTTTTGGGGTAGCGGGGCATGTCAAAAGTATGCCAAGAGGGTACTCATTAGATGTGGAATTTAATTCTGCATCCAAGGAGCTCTCTCGATTGAAATTTGAGTAAAAACACAGGGAGATATGTTGAAAATACGAACAAATTTTTTTTTTTTTTTTATGATACCTATCCCCAAATTTATCTTAAAAATTTGTTTAAGAGGTGCTCCTTTTTTTAATTTGAAAGCATTTTGATTGAATAATACATGATGACATGGAATTTGTGTTATTTTTTGAAGGCCCATTTTAAATTGAAATTTCCTCTAATGGGGGTTCTAATAGTGGTAGCACACCACAATTCTAGCCAGCCATCGAAATAATCGAACCCATGACCGTGGTACACCAACCACCTGGCGCTACATGGCCTTAGGAAAGTCCTCGAGTTGCACCATGGGTACCCTGTGTGTCAAGTGTACAAAGTTTGTGTAGATGCTTTGGAGCGTTTTCTCTGCATCCGCACCCATGATGTCGTCTCCTCTTCCCCTCCTTATATGATGAGGGAAAACATGAGGTCGATGTGGTCCAACATATGCATGCACATGATAGATTGTCACTATGTGTCGTCACACCAAAAAATGTCTTTTGAGTCAATATATCAAAAAACACAAAAAAAATTAATAATTCAAAAAACTTAAAAGGAGGGTTTGGGATTCGTTACCTATGTCTCCATATGCCGCTCCTGGTGGTATGGGCATGTCCTGATCTCCCCATAAATCTATCCCTACATAGGAGTAGTCATCGATGGCAATGATCTACCTCCGCCACCATGGAAAGAAGTCCACTAGGTAGGCATTAGCCATCCTAGCTCCGCCTAGTTAACGCATAACATTTTCCCAATGTCATTGGACCAGATCTCAAACTTCGTGTGGAGGAATGTCAACTCCTCCAGGCTGCAGACGAGCAAAATCAAGTCTTGGGCCCGACCATGGAAAACATAGCAGAAAAATCCATGTCTGAAAAGATGTCGATCCTGTCAAGTCTCACTACCTTGACCATCGATATCGAGAAGGAATTACAGAGCTGGACTGACTTTCAGCATCAATTGGCCATCACAACTCCAGCCATCGTCGAAGTGTGCGTTCAGAGACGATCGACCATCCGACTACATAGTCCTCACCCGAAGCAAGTCTGAAGGGTTCGACAGGATTTCAATTTTGGTACCTCCCTCTTTTCTTCGGGACGAAGAAATGTTTTGTTTGTGGGGGAGATGTAGAAGGAGCAAGTCGACATAAGTCGACTTGAATGAAGACCGACTTAGTCGATCAGCCGACTAAGTCGAGGGACCGACTTAGTCGATCAGTCGACTAAGTCGGTCGGCTGAGTAAACACAGTGATTAGAGTCTGTTAACTAATAGTCGTGTCGGTTCGGTGAACCGACAGGTAGTTATGATTGTAACTGTTTGTAACCTGTATATATTAGGCTGTTGAGCCTCACAAGAACTCAGTTCAGGTCTTGGCTTTGTACGATCTATTGAGAATAATATAATCTGTTTATCCTATCTGTTCTTGTCTCTTGTATCTGTGTATATTTCTGTATATTTTTGTATGTATTATTGGTAACCTTATGTGATCTGTGAGATTACAACAATGCCCAGTATGCTGTCAAAACCAAATTTTCTCACCTTGCCCATCTTGTAGTCTTTGAGCTACTGCTTCATGTTACTCAACAGCGTAGTGCTCCAGTCATACACTATGGGTCTCATACACTCCACCGCATAGAACATCAATGGCCGTGAGGCCTGGTGGAGTGAAGCTAGTCCGACTATCCTGCCAAGTGCTAATAGTATGGCCTTCAGTCCCAGTACTTGGATTGAGTTTGTCAGGATTTGACTCCCAACCTTTTTCATGTCTGGAAAGCAGTACACCGCAATGTACTCATCAATAGTCAGGCCACCTCCTGGCCTGCATGATCAGAGATTTACCACCTCTCCTCGTTAGGATAATCCAGTGATAAAGTATATGTCCTCAATATCTATACTGAGTGACATCCCATCAATGTGAAAAGACTCAGAGTCTAGATCCCAGTAATCCACTAGAATCCGCAGGAGTCTTGGTTTGGCCCTCAAGCTGCCAAGACAACAAAACTTATACAAACCACATGCACATAGATCTTATTGAGCCATTAAGTCACCTTGTACAGCCTCTTCTACATCACCATGTTCCCTCTCCCTCCATTCTAGAACCATCCTGCATAGAAAACATGATTTTTGGTTATTATTTGCCTTAGAAATCCTTATTCGCAGCCACATACGCAACTGTTTGCAAAACAGTCGCGTATGTACGCGGTTTTGAGCGATTTTTCCACATATGGCCAGCCCTATACATGGAAAAAACCCCAATATCTACATGGGTCGAAATGTATACTTCATATTGGCCTAGAAAATGAAGTTGACCATGGAAACTTAAAAAATTTCGCATGAAATGGGAAGAGGAGGAGATGAGGAGTTACCTAGATCAAATGGTGTCAAATTTCGCCAGACGATGCTCCTGGATTTCACGTTAGAATTTTTGAGCTCAAATAGGTAAAAATTTCAAATGATATGGAATTTTTGAATATTTTACTATTTATAGAAATTTTTTGAAATTTTTGAAATTTTTTACCCACTTTCTATAGTTTTGGACAGTTTCTGACCATTTTGGACCGTTTTGGACTAATTTCATGATGTATGACTCAGTTTTGAGCACAGTTTAGTCATGGTTTTGACCCGTTAATTCCAATTTTAGGTATTATGTATAAACTGGCATTATGTTAGGTTTCACAACCATTTGCACTTTGCATGACCTTATGACTGTTTCATTATAGCCTCGGGTACGAACCCATTCTATCTTGTCATGGAACCTTCTTGTTTCTTTTAGAAGTGACATGATGTGAATGGTAGATCTTGATCATACATGGGTGCCCTAGTTAGCTCTTATTTTGCATTTGGTGCCCATGCCAACATTTTTCCTTTAGGGTGTGGGAGTCATGTGTATAGTATCACCATGACTTTGCGCAAGAGCCTCATACTCCTCTTGATCTTTTTGC
Source organism: Pseudotsuga menziesii (assembly GCA_001517045.1). NCBI lineage: Eukaryota > Viridiplantae > Streptophyta > Pinopsida > Pinales > Pinaceae > Pseudotsuga > Pseudotsuga menziesii. Next base: position 157,689 of record LPNX010995231.1, on the reverse strand, counting down.
TGGCATTTTTCCCCATGAATCCCTTATGTCAAGTTGTAATTGCATTATCATGATTTTTTCTTGCCTTATTAAGCCTTATGCCAGCTTCCTTGACCTTTATTATCAACCATATAGCCCGAGCTTGTCTCATGTCTAGCCAAGCAGAGCCATTTTACATATCCTTTGCAACTTGATTCCCCATTTTTACAGGGAGGGTACTTTCCCGCGAGTGTCGTTATCCTACACATGTGTCATTGCATTGAGCATAGGTATGTTCTGCTACTTGGAACTAGTTTTTTTTCCCCTTGACACTCATCTCCTCCTAGTTTGTAACTATAAAGCACTTTTATTCTTTTTCAAGCTTTTCAAAATATTTGAAAAAGTCCAAAAAAATAAAAATAAAAAAACCAAAAATCCGGACAGGGAAAGATGTTATCATTGGCAACAGTCGAGTCGTGTCACCTTTGAACAGAGCACTGTATATCACATATGTTGGTTGGGTTAATAGTTTGAATTTAGGAGCTGCACTCATTTCTCTAAGTTTATCTCCACTGACTGGTTAAGCTTCTAGTCCCTATCGAGCCTCTGTCGATGCCTCATGTGTCGTAGAGATGTCCTAGTTTTCTATATTGAGTCTATGCTGCCTACATTCAGTCACCATTCACCTTTATGCTCTTGTTCGAAGGAAGTTGAAACCTGATTCGGCCATTCCTCAGTTCTCTTGACTTTGCATGTCAGCCATTCCTGGTATTGGTACTAGTTCGTGCACATTATGATCGATTCCTTCCACATTATACACTTTTTCTGAGTACCTCATGTTGGATCATGGGGGATTCCTTAATGCCCTCCTTCTAGCAAATTTCATCCCATTGAATTTAGATCATTTATTCTAGGATAGGAGTCTAAAGTCATTTTGAGTGCCTTGAGACTTGCAGTCATCAGTGGCAGGTTCTCTCGCCATCAATAGTTTTGGGAATACATCAATGTCCCTTGATCGATGGATTATTTCAAGTGTTCAACCTCAACACATTTATTCACACTTGTTAGTTTGCACTCTAGTACCTTGATTCCCATTTTCATTATCGGTGGGTGATCTCACATCTGTTAACGGTATACATCAATGACCGGTAATCAAACGATGGACTACTATGTTCGACCTTGACACCTCTATTCACATAGTAGGACATGTACTTGTAGCAGATTGTGTTGAAGACCTTCCATATTGGTGGCATTTCATATATGCTACCTCCTTGATAGTGCCAGTGTTCATGAGATTTCAGCTCTCGTGACTTGATTCCAGTGTATGACAGAATTCTTCCGCCGTTATGGAGATCTTGATCCATTGTATATGTTCATCTTTCATGGATATCATGATCCTTTGTATATATTCATCATGGATATTGCAATCTATCTATATTGTACGTGGCGATGACCACACATGTCATATTTTGTATTATGCCTATTCATGGCCATTGTACTCTTATGTATCCGAGACTACTGTATGTACTTGCAGTCATGTGCAAAGTTTGATTATTGTATTATACTGTTGGATGGATGGTTCTTCATCACTCCACTTCTAGGATGGACTTATAATGTATTTCAGTCATTGTATCACCCCTCTGACCTCACACATTAGGGGGCATCTGTTATAACTAATTTTACCACACATGGTGGATCACACATTTATGGCCTTCCCTGTCCCTCTGCAGACTCTTTGGACCCCATGGACCATTTTTTTACCTTTGATATTTCCTATATCATCCCTAAAAACATGCATTATTTTCCATACATGACTTTTAAACCTATTCTTGTGTATATATGCGGATATGACCCTTAAACCCACGTACATCGGGATGTGTGCAAAAGGCCAAATATTTTTGGAGTTTTCCTTGATGTGGAGCCGAGTCACTTGTCTCTTGGCCTTCCATATGCCTTGAGATTGCTCAGATTCTACCTTCCATTACTCCATTGAAGTACTATATAAGGAACCCTTGGGATACATTGAAAGGGGAGGAATTGAAGAGCAAGAAAACTATAGTCCATTATTGCCGAAGCTTATACTTGATTCTGCATCCCTTTGTCCCTTGGAGAACTTTGTGTTCTTCCCAAGCTTTCCTTTGCTTATGAGCTTGCTATCGATAGATGGAGGATTGAAGTGGTGGAGGACTCAGTTTGTCCGGTTCGCAGACGTGCCAACAGAGGTTGTCATTCTTGTAATCTCTTATTTAAATTAATAGAAATATATTTTACTTTCCAATAATGTGTATTTAAATGAATATTGAATCCATGGATGCTTTTAAATTCTTATATGTTATTGATTATATATCCTAGAGTAGGTCTAACACAATTATATAGCATGCTTGCCTTGTCTTGTTTGCTAATTGTTAAGAGAGAAAATTGCTAACACAAACGAGATTGGAAAAGCTCAACAGGGATCTACATCAACCATTTGGAATAAGGTATGTTTCGAGATCCTTTAGTGTTAGATGTTTATTTCTCTTGCATATTGGGAAGGGATTGATATCTTTAGTTACTCTATCTGTTGTGATACCCCAAGCCATAGGAAGTTTTCTCTGTAACACTAAGATTTTATCCCTTACTAGAAACAGTTCCCCTAGTTGATAAAACTACTTGGGAAGGTGGTTTTCCCCTAGTCATAAAAGGTACAAGGGAATTAGAAATATATGGTGGGATATTATTTGGTGGGGTGGGGATGAAGGGTTGACCCGGATCATAAGTGACCACATTTTGAACCAGTGACCCTGAGTAAGGAGCCACATGAGATGGTGAAAGAGCATGGTATGCAGGGAGGGTTATTTTGGAATGGTGGGGTAGAGGAGAAACACTCATCCTCCTTATGTTCTCCCCCATCCTACGCAAACTATCTATATTTCCTTTAGTTGGTCCTATTATTTCTTCATTCACAGTGAATCTAGTTTCTCGTGGGGGGTAACATAAGGTAAACTAGTGGTCCTCTATTTAGAAATGGCATTTCCTAAAGAAGTCTCTCAAAAGGAGCAGTTGGAACAAATTCTGGTTCCACAGTATCATCTAATGGGTGGGTAAACACCCAATCTTTTGCACTAGGTTGACCCTCCATTTGAAAACTAAAGGTTGTGTCTTTTGCAAAAGTTTGTTGAATTACCATGGGAGTGGATGTATTTTCAAAGGAATAAATTTCTTCGCTGGATTCAGTAACTAAAACTCCTTCTACATGTGCATTAGTCGTAGCCAGTTGGTCCATGGTTTCCCCTTCCATTTATTTCACAACAGGACGAAATATAGGTGGTAAACCCTGCAACCTGCAAGATCATCTCACAGGTTATAACTCAACCAGAATGATTGTTGAAAACTTCTACTCTAAATTTTTATACAAGGAATAGATCACACACAAACAATCCTATGCAAGATAAGGTCACACGCAAAATTAAGTGATAGGAGGGGTTGATGAAAGTTGGTTCCCCACTAGAATTGTCAATTTTTCACAACTCGCAATATATTGTAGGGTCCTACAGTAAAAAGCAACAAGGAGGATTGGGACCATACCCTTTCTTGAATACCCAACTAGCTGGACGACACAAGCATAGTAGCTCCTTGAGTGTTGTTCTCGGTGTATTTCTCCAACAAGATATCCAAAAGGATATTCTCAGTTGGTGTAGGTTTCCTAGAGGGGTCTCCTGATATACACAAGGTACGTGGGAGCTCAAATATGTGTTAGTGTTTTCTGATGCACAACCATCTGAAAAGGGCCTTCCAATATACTACTGAGTACGTGAAGAACTTTCTGATATATATTAAAGGTACATGAAAATTCGTTCTAAATACCAGTTGGTACGTGGAAGAATCACACGATCCCTAGGATGTAGTGCAGACCAGTAACTACATCTCCTATGTTTATAGATGCTGGAACACGTCTTCTAACCTATCAATCAAATTACTAAAAAATTTAACCTAAGATACCTTTGATTTTATCTTGATGGTTAGTGAATGTTTGTGGAATGTGGATCAAAATGGAATATTAAGATTTAGATGAAATGCAACTTTTCTCTTCGATGAAATCTATCTAGAGTAAGGGAGAGACTTTTTCTTTTTCCAAGCAAGATTACTATGCAACTTTCAACAATTTCACCTTCAAGATTTTCAAAAAAATTCCGAAACACCCAACAATTTCCAACACTAATCCTAGAAGATCTCTCAGATAAAAGGGAGAGAAAAATATCCAACATCTGAATTCCGATACTTTCTTAACCAAATGCACAAATAAATATTATAATCACTCAAGCAAACCAAAAGCAATCAAAGCAGACAAGCAAAACATTTTTTTCATTTTTTATGTAAGTTGAAAAAGAAAAAGGCTAAAAGACCACATAAAATGGAGTGTAAGAAGATACACACTTCCTTTCCTATAGATCTAAAATCAATTTTAGGGGATCAAGAAACAAACTATGGACCCAAGACTAAAATCCACACAAAACTTTTAATTCCAAAGCTTCTTATCAACAAACATTTGAGATATGAACTCAAAGAGAAAGATCAAACTAACACACTATCAGACCTGTCAATGAGACAAAATGAAAATTGACACAAACCAAAGAGAAACAAAAAATTTCAAGGAGAAGCCTCAAAGCTAGAGATATCCCACTTCAGCGCACACTAAAGAGCTGCACCAAGGTGTCAGAACTCACTCGACGCTCTTTTTCTGCTAGTGAAAGGCGTCAACGACGCATTGTGCTGAAGGAGGACACGCTTCAGTGACGCTTTGTGGCAGAAGGAAACATGCGTCATTATGGATCCAACACTCTTTCAAGCTTACCCAAAAGCACCAGTGGATCTACAAAACTAAAAATGCCAATAACCTGCAAAATAAACCAATGTGGATCAAGCTAGAATGAAAGTGAGGCAAAACACACACTGTCGAGCACCCAATATGAAAGTGAATTACAACTAACATACAGAGTGTACAATATTTATTGTCAACCCAGGGAAGTCTTGTATTTCAAGGATAACATGCACAGTATATGCTTAAACATGAAATTATTGTAATTGAACAACCCTATTCTCTGTTCAGCTATGCTCATCCCAAGAATCTAATTAATCTAGTTACCTTCTAAGGAATGAAATCACAATTACCTTCTGTTTTTCTTGATCTAAGAATGGAAAGATAAAAGTCACATCTAATTTATAGTTGCAGATAAAGGGAAATTATATTCAAACCACTTGATGATTAACTCAACTATCTAATCTGATTGTCCTAGGAATCCAAAGACATAAATTGAATATTGATCTAGGAATTCGAAATACAGAAATTGAGTTCAGCTGTTCTATGAAATTGACGTACAGGAATGAAATTCTGTAATCATGAAAATAAGAGACAAGCAGCAAAGATTCATGGAAACAACAACTAAAATATCTAAGGATGAACAAAGCTATTACAATTACCACACAAATTCCATAAGAAATAATTACCTACTCAGTCAACTGTCACACCATGCCACTACCGATATCCAAGAGATGCAATCACGACACACTGTAAATCGACACTTGTTACAACTTGCTATGAAGAAATAAAAGTAACCTAACATCACACAATGAAATAATTGAAATGCCTAATTTAACTCAACAATCCCTATGGAAGATGGGCCCAGCCTTCACACAGAGATGCTGGTTGAACACGCGTAAAAACCTTTAGATCAGAAGTAACTCCTTGTATTAAAAGACCGAATGATTACACAATTCCTCCCCCCTCACAGCTAATACAATGAATTGATTATATGTTCAACAACCCCTGGCTCGAAACAGTTCTCCATATTTATACAATGCAAATCACAACATCCTATCCTATTATGGGGTAGCCATGAAGATCTCTGATCTTTAGGCACCCTAAATGATAGCAGCTGTTACAAAAGTGGCAGGATGAAAAATAGGAAATATATAGGAAAACTGTTAATCTCCCCAGAGTGACGATATCTTCAGATTATAGCTATACACGAGCAGCAACGTACTGTTGACCTCCAAGTCCGACGCATTCTGTTACAGCTACCTTGGCACAGCTTTGTCCGGGATATCGCACTAGAACCGCATTCCTTGGGTAAAGATAGGATGGATGGGGATCAGCTTGAGCATGAATGCTCATCCCTTTTGTAGCATGTTCAGCCCAAACTTCCTGTAGTCCATATATCTCAAAATACCTTTATAAACCATCATATGTTAGCGCATTGAGAGATATGAAGCCTTAATTATCACAATCATAAGTATTAATAAAATAAAACAATGACCAATCATACCTTGGTGGTTTGAAGAGTAAAGTGGGGGTAAAACATTTATTTGGCATGCTCAATGGGGGAAGGATAGAACAAGAAGAGGTAATTAAGGATGGTCAAAATAGGCCATTTCTAGGCCCAACATCTCCCCCCAACTGTCTTGTTGCATGTCCTCATGGAACAATCTCGATTACTCAGAATCTGAGTCTTGCATTGAGCTATGTTCATGGAGAGAAGAGAAGTTGTAGAGGAACTCAAACATCCATTCTTTTTCTATGAACCCTCTGTGAGAAATCCAATATCTCAAGCATCGCTGCTCCTCTTCCTTGGTTAGTGAGAAGTCCATCAAATATGGTTTTGCTGGCCACCAGATGAGGTGAAATTTAAATTTTAGACCCAACTAATTAGCCCCGCATTCCCTGATACATCCAACATAACCCTCGACCCTGGAAAGTGCCTGTTCAAAATTTCTAAAATAATAGGGGTCTCTTCTCCTGAGTATAGCAGAGGCAACCTACCATCTGTGCTTACTTCCTTCCAATGTTGCTTGTTGGTGTATATAAATATGGTTGGTACAAGTAGAAATAACTTCCTCCTATAGTTCCATTATGTGCTGAGTCTGGATGGGGCATGAAAGCAAACCCCTGTGTCAAGCAAGAAAAATACCCGAATTTTGAGGCTCACTTCGAACCCACAAGTTAGAGTGAGATTCATTGTGAGAAAAGGTTTGAAAATACCTTTCCCACTGAGCATGATTACTCACAAAATAAGCAAAGGCCCTCAACTGAATAGCCCCCTAGTGCCCAGGTTTTCTTGAGAGAGAGCATACATCTGCTCTTTTTCCTTCTACATAAAATAGAACTTTTTCATCTCCCTTAAATTGTTATGTAGCTCTTCCTCTCAAAGTCTCCGGGTCATACATTATTCTTCCCATTTCTCCTCCAGTATCCTGATAATCTTTTTATGCTCAGTAAGGGAAATTATCCTTTCTTGGTATTCCTCCACCTGGCTCTTCCATTTTATTACCTCCATTCTCAGAATTGAGACTTCTGCTATAAGGTTCAGGGTTTATTCTTCATGATGCTCCTCCTTATTAGAATCCAGGTCGATGAAGTTTTGAAGGGGATCAATCCACACCTTGTCACCTAATGTGCCACATTGGACACCCTACACATCTGAAGCTATCTCAGGGGCTGCTGGTTCTTGTGTGACAACAACCTTTTCTGGACTTTCTTCAACAACAACATACACCACTCTTGGAGACGCTGGTTCTTGTGTAATAGCGTCCTCTTTCTGGGGTTCTCTCATGGCAATTTTGGAAGCTGACTGTGAGGACGTTGGTTCTTATGGAGAAACTTCCTCCTGAATTTTAATTCCATTGTCTACCTAATTATCAGCTACTATCTCAGCAAGAGGCTGTGAGGCTACTAGTTCTTGTGTGACATAGCCATGTTCTTCTTTTTCCTCCTGCTGCTGAGATTAGATGTCTTCTGCAGTATGCAGCTGCTCCTCAAGGATTTTAGTATCACCTAAGGATTGTTTTTGAACTTGTTCATCTTCACTCCAATCCATATCAGGAATAACATCCACTTCAGGGTTATTTTCTTGTTGCATTTCAAGAGTCCCTACTGCAACCTTCAAGGATGTTGATTCTTATGTGACAACATCCTGACTCACTTCTTCATCTCCCTACTATTGTGGCTCCTCTTCTATGATTTCTGTGTCATGGGACAATTCTAGAGTCATAGTACAAATTTTTTTATTAAACTCCAAGGTGCCCTCAATTCCTAGTTCTCCTCCCATTTGGTCAGCCACTTGGACAAGCACATTCAGGGGTGTTGGTTCTTGTGTGACAGCACCCTGTTCAACCCCATCATTGCCTTGTTGTTGTGGTTCCACTTCTATAACTTCTATGTCATGAGAGGACTCTGGGGTCATAGTGCAATGTTCATCCCCAAAATCAGGAATAGCTTCATCCCTTGGTTCCTCTGTCCCAGAGTTAGTGGAAACTTTAGCAAGAATATTCAAAGATGGTGGTTCTTGTGTGACAGCATCTTCTTTCTCTGCAACTTCCTCCATTGTAGGTGCAGACATTTGTGTTTTAAAGACATGAATTAGAATCTTGTGGCCTGCTTCCTTAAAGATTTCACCACCGGTGGGATAGACCACTCTTTCTTCTTCATTGCCAGGCTCGATAGGATTTGGTCCCTCCAATTGATCTGCAGCCTCCACCAATGTGTGCAGCTTCCTTTCACCCTGTTTTATGCATGCTTCTTTCCAATTTTCCAATTCCTTTCTGAGTGTTTGGACTTCCTCTTTTAATAGCCTATTTTTGAACATAAGTCCTTCAATTTGGGGTTTTTCTTCGACCGGCCCCTGTGGGGCATCAATTGGCCTAGGTTCAAGAATGGGGAACTCAATTTGTGCTTCTAAGGTTGCCCATATTTTCCTTGTTGTTGCAACCAACTTGGTTCTTTTCCTTCTTATTGGTGGAGATATCTTAATTTCATCCTTTGATCTCTTCCTTTTTCTTTGTGGTGTTGGAGTTTCTAGATTCACAGCTGAGGTAGAAGGAATGTTCCCAATTCCAGCATTTTCTTATTCCTCGGGATGTTCTTCCTCAATCAAAGTTCCTCCCCACTTTGGTGATGATTCAATGGTCACCAACTCAGTATTTTCTTCTGTTGCCATGGCTCTGTCATCTTTGGGTTCAATTGTCGCAGCATCTAATGTTGCTCCAATTTCTCCCTCTGCTGTCAGAGCTACCCTATTATTTAGTTCTTCCACAGGGTTTCTATGTACATCTTCTCTCAATTGTTCTGCTTGTGCCCCTGGTTAATCCTCTGATCTAGTCTCATCTCCCCTGCCAACTATATTGGAGGGGATATAATCCTCCTGTTGTGATTCTTTTCCCCCCAAGTGTGGATGGACCTGCTCTTCTTTTATTGGGATACCGGGCACAGGAGTGGGTTCCTGAACTTGAGCTGTAAATTGCTCCCAGGTTATATTGTGTTGAGAAAGAGTCCTTAAGAGGATTAATTTAATGAGGCCATGGTGGGTCAGTGAGGCGAGTGGATGTTTGGCAACTCAAACAAACCCCGCCATATGATACAAATCATTAAGCAAATAATATGGAATATTTAACATAACCCTGTGACGAAGATGAGATAGTAAAGGGAATTCAAAATTATAGACGGTTTGGTACCTACCTTCACAGGTGATATATTTCTTGAAGAAAACAGTGACTTGATTCCATGGCTATGGCAATGACTGTAATACTATCCCCCTTTTTGTCGTTTGAACCTGCTCCCCCTCTATTAGAAAGTCCTATACTGCTATAGTAGTGGGGACTTGACGTCCAAACCAAACCCTTCCCACCTAAGGAATACCTGTGACCTCAGCCATAATGGCTTCAGAAACTTCAATGCACAATCCCCAAACCTCTGAGTGAGTTTCTGTGAGGTTCAGAGAAAACTATAAGGCTACTTCATAGTGAAATCCATTCAGACATTAAAAAAATTCTGTCCAACTAGCAGCATGAAATATAGAGAAGACTGCATCGTTTCTCCTGAGTTCTCATGTGTTTGAAGGTTCATAATGAGCTGGAATCCCCATGTTTCTGACTTTGGAATTAGTTTGCAGTTCAACAGATTACAGACTCTAATAATGGAGGTTACAGCACAGAGTATGCATGGACCATTGAGAGGAGAGTTAGGCAAATTTGGAAAGTTTTAGGGCACCGGCTTATTTGAAATTTTATTCCGAATTGGGAAAGGTGGTGGTTATTAGGTATCATAATTAGTCTTTATGTCGCATGGGAAGAGTTAATCGATGCAATAATGGGCATAAAAAGGGAGGTACGATTGATGTTGTTAAATCATATTGATACTTAATCAAGTGGTTAATCAAAGCCATACCTTCGAAGATGCACGTTGGATGTCCTTTGGAGAATAATAGAACGTGTGGTTGTAGACATTGCGGAAACCGAACTTGTGCGCTGTGCAGTCATTAAATATAATCATTATTACGGAAGTACTGTAATAACTCTTTCCACTGGTGAAGCGAAAACCATCGTGTCAAAATGGTCGAAAACATGAAAAATATCACATTATGGGTTAGATTGCCAGCATCACGAATCGGAGCCATATCTAGAGGATTTGATGGCATGCAAAAAGATCTGCTAATAAGACAGGAGTCACAGCCGTAAGTCATAAAGAAATCGAAACAGAGATGCGGATTTCAATGCTAGAAAAATCAGCTAAATATAGCGGAGTTGCAACTGCTGGAAAAGATGTCGCAGCTGCCGAAAAAGATGTCGCAGCTGCCGAAAAAGATGTCATAGCTACCAAAAAAGATGTCATGGCTGTCGAAAAATAGGGACGAAAATTTTAAGCGAACGGAAAGTGACTGCGCCGGAGCGATGGGAAACGGGTTTTATGGTCAAAAGTGAAACGGGGTCACAGCATGTCGAAATGAAAGAAGGAGGAGCTTCATGATGCGACAGCTGCCAAAAACGGTGTTGCAGCCATCAGAAAATGGTGTCCCAGCTACCAGAAAATTGGTGTTGCAGCTGTCGGAAAATGGGTGTTGTAGCTACCAGAAAATGGGTGTTGCAGCTACTGGAAAACGTGTTGCAGCTGCCGGAAAATGGGTGTTGCAGCTACCGGGAAAAGGTGTTGCAGCTGCCAAAAAAAGGGTGTTGTAGCTACCGAAAAAATTGTTGTAGCTGCCAGAAAATGGGTGTTGCAGCTACCGGGAAAAGGTGTTGCAGCGGCCGGAAAAATTGTTGTAGCGGCCAGAAAATGGGTGTTGCAGCTGCGACAAATTTATTTAAAGGGAAAAAAAAAAATCTTGGTGCAGGAAGGCACAGAGAAAAAAATGACTTTTGTTCAACAAGCCTGACCTGATCACCCTCCTTGGGCGCTTCCCTGCACATTTTGGAAAAACAAAAAAACAGATCAAGTGCAAAATAAAAGACAACATAATGAAAGAAAAAAAAACAATAATTTATGTACAATGATTCATGCGCCATTTACAGTGGTCAATTAAGGATTGACACAGGCAGAGAGAAATTCCTGCCCTTGTGCTAGCTGGTAATCTGGATCAGTGGCAATTTGCGAGATAAATGCATCCTTTGAAATTTGTTTACGGTACAGTCGCAGCCTGTGACCATTGGGAAATAATGGTGCATGGTTTTCATCGATAGTTACCAGGTGGACTATGCCATTATCAAATACCCTCTCTACTAGATATGGGCCCAGCCATCTTGTGCTTAATTTTCCCTTGAAATATCTTTTGAATCTGGAATCGTATAATAGTGCCCAGTCTCCCTCACAGAAGACCTTCTTTTTAATGAATCGGTCATGCCAATTGGATCTCTGTTGTTGAATTAACACTGTTTGGTCCACTGCAGCTAACCAATTCTCGTCCAGTTCATTCAATTGGTTCAATCTTCTTTTCTGGGCTTTAGTTACATCTAGGTTTACTTCGGTGGCTGTCTTCAGGGTCTTGATTTAAAATTCAATTGGGAAGATTGCACTTTTTCCATACACTAAATCGCAAGGAGAGAAACCTGTGGTGTTATGCCAACTAGTGCAATATGCCCATAATGCTTCCAGAATCCTGTCGGCCCAATCTCTATGATGGCTCTTAACTGTCTTGGTAAGGATGGATTCAATAACTTTATTAGTGCTTTCCACCTGGCCATTGGCTTGGGGATGGTAAGGTGAATCTACCCTATGCTAAACATGATACTTCCGTAGCAGAGCTTCAAATTGATGTGACATAAATTGCGGTCCCCCATCAGTAACTACTTCCTTAGGTACCCCAAAATGGGTAAATATTTCACTATATAGAAATTCAATCACAGCCTAGTCATTGGCCTTCGCTAGAGCTACATCTTCTACCCATTTGGTCATATAATCGGTACAGACCAAGATGTAAGCTTTCTGTTTGGAATGAGAGCTGATAGGACCAACAAAATCTAGATACTGTCTGTCAAATGGTTCAATTACTGATTGTGGTTGCAAAGGCATTTGATCTAATCTGTTGGGTTGACCCATCCTTTGGCAGCTATCATAGGACTAAACATCTCTTTTTGCATCCCTGAAAAGAGTTGGCCAATAGTAGCCCATCCTCAGTGCTTTGTTCCCTGTCCTTCTGTATGCAAAGTGTCCCCCACAAGGTTCATCATGGTAGGCCTTCAGTATATGAAATATTTCATCTTCCCTTACACATATTCTGATTTCAAGATCAGGACCTGTGTAAAAGAGATGACCGTTTAGCCAACAATACCTGGCACTTTGCTGGATAATTTTTCTCTTTTCTCTTTTAGACATATGTGCCGAAAGCTTTCTTGCAACCAAGTAATTAGCGACATCTACATACCAAGGGGAATGAGCTGAAACTGTGAATAAATGTTCATCTGGAAAAGAGTCCTCCACAGGCAAATTATCATCACTATTAGTGAAACGAAATAAAAAATCAGCGACAACATTTTCTTTTCCAGGTTTATCTATGATGGTAATATCAAATTCCTGTAATAATAAGAGCCATCTAGTCACTCTGGAATTAGTGATGGATTTGTTCATTAGATATTTAATGGCAGAGTGGTCAGTGTGCACAAATGTAGGATACCCAGTAATGTAGTGTCGAAATTTGTTAATGGAGTAGACAATAGCGAAGACCTCCTTCTCGGTGACAGTATAATTAAGTTCAGCAGGGGATAAGTTTTTACTAATATAATAAATCACATAAGGTACTTGACCATCTTGTTGTCCTAAAACTGCTCCAATAGCGATATCAGAAGCATATGAAGAAATGTGAAAGGGTAGGGTCCAATTGGGCCCTCTTAAGATAGGAGTTGTGGACAGCTTCTCCTTAAGCTTAACAAGCGCGGTCTGGTATGCTTCATTCCAAACAAACTACACATCCTTCATTAACAATGAAAACAAAGGAGAAGTAAGTTTGGAAAAATTATCTATAAATCTTCGATAGTATCCAGCATGCCCCAGAAAACTTCACGCCTCTTTTTGAGTTGCAGTAGTAGGTATATTTTTTATTACCTTGATTTTTGAGGGGTCCACCTAAATTCCATCAACAGAGATGAAGTGCCCCAATACAACTAGTTTAATCATCATCATATGGCACTTTTCAGTGCTTAAAGAGAGCTGTGTCTGCTCACAGCGAGTTAAAACTTTTTTCAAATTTTCCAATGCTTCTTCAAAATCCTTGCCATAAGGAGTGAAATCATCCATAAAAATTTCCATACTGTCATTAACTAATTCAGAAAATATGCTGATTACAGCTCTTTGAAATGTTGTTGGTACATTACATAAACCAAAGGGAAGCACTCTATAAGCAAATGTTCCCTAGGGAAAAGTGAAGGTAGTTTTATCTTGGTCTTCAGGAGCAATCTGAATCTGATTGTACCCGCTAAACCCATCCAGGAAGGAGAAGAAATTCTTCCCTGATAGGGTGTCGAGTACTTGATCGATAAATGCCAAGGGAAAGTGGTATTTTTGTGTGGCTTTGTTCAGCTCCCTATAGTCGACACAGACTCTCCATTTACCATTTTTCTTGGGTACAATTACAAGTGGGGAGACCCACTCGCTGTTTGAAATAGGATATATGAATCCTACTTCCAAGATTTTCTCAATTTCTTCCTTCACTATGTCCCTAATATTGGGGTTCATTCATCGTTGAGGCTGGCACACAGGCCGAGAGTCGCTTTTAATATAAATATGATGGCTGCACAGGTTAGAGGGAATACCCCTCATGTCTGTATACTCCAAGGAAAATTCCCCCTTGTGTTCTTTTAAGAGTCTGATCAGGCACTTTTGTTCATCTAAGGAGAGGTCAGGGTTAATATTCAAGGTTTTTCGAAACTCTACCTCAATGGGAATACTTTTTGAATTTTTCAATACTGGGATTATGTGTGTGTCACCAACTAGTGCTTCTTCTGTGAGATTTTCTTGTTCTTCCTTACCCAGGGTAATGTTCAGGATTTGATAAACTTATGTATTGGCTGAGGTGGGTTCACTAATGAAGTTATTATTGGTATCATCTTCAGTTTCATCTTCAAAAGTTAAGGCTTTCCCTATAGTTAATAATGGCTGGATGCCCTCCTCTTCCTCTGGGTCCATCTAAAAAGAAGTTTCAGCTTCTAGAATCGGCCGAGCTGGAGGATAGAGAGTGAGGTTATTAGTCTCGATGCCATCTAATATGTTCATAGACCCAGATCAACAGCTGAAGCACGCATCAATTGTGGCAAACCAAGGCCTTCCCAGGATCAATGGGTGTCCTCCCAGCTGCGACTTAGGTTGTAAAACCAAGAAGTCAGCAAGATACTCCCAAGAATCAACTGAGATGATGAGATCATCCAGAATTCCTTCAGGTTTAATGGTGGATCTATCTGCCAGTTCTAAAATAGTGGGGGTCATCCTAAGATTAGTGAGCCCAATTTTTCTTACAGTCTCAATTGTCATGACGTTAATCCCTACCCCTAAATCTACTAGTACATTGGGTATCTGTGTATGCCCAATCTGCACAGTGACAGTGGGATTCCCAGGGTTGTCATACTTGGATAATAGGGTTTTTCCTATTATTAATGCAGATAAATTCCCTATGATGTGGACAGTGGGAGGATCTCTGGGATTCCTCCCTAGTTTCTTTGTGCACAGGTCCCGAACAGTTCTAGCATAGATAGGTACATCTTGAAGAGCTTGAAGGAGGGGGATTTTAACATAAAGATTATTTAACTCTCCTAAGAGGTTAAACTGGGGTTGTCCCCCTGTCCTTGGTAGAATTAATCTCTCGAGATACTGTGGTTGCCTAATCATTTGGGTAGGCTATGTATCGCTGGATTTATCATTTTTTGTTTCAGCCGTCCCATTTGTGGGATGTTCAACATCTTCAATCATGGGGGTTGTATCGAATAGATGTTGTGGATTCATCCCTTCTTCATGTTCAGAGGGTGGAATGTCTTCTATGATCACAGGCTCTACTATTTTCCCTGATCGTAAGCAAATATCGTTGCAAGGCATAGGAGAAAGGGAGTAGGCATCCATCTTGACAGTCTCAAATTGATGGACTATTTTATTTTTTGGGTTAGGATTAGGTTGATCAGGCAGCTGAGGTTGTATCGATACATTAGGGGAATAATTTTTCTGCAACTACAGCTGCGACTGCTGATGAGGGTATTGAGGATATTGAGGAGGATATGGCTGTTGTCGATGTGGAGGTTGTTGAGGAAACTGGTTTCCTGGATGGAAATTCCTCCATCCAGGAGACCAAGAAGTTGGTTGGTGTGGTGGCTATATCCAGGGATTCCATGAGTTATAATTTTGCATTGAAGGTTGAGAAGGGTTCCACTGAGAATAAGATGAAGGGAATTGTGTATTCACATTTTGCATATTATTCCAATTGCTCATATTATTCAAAAATGGAAACGAGTCCGGGGTCATACCTTGGTTTCGAGGTTGCTAAGGTTTCTTTTGTGCAATGAAGTAGGCCGGTTCCACCTCTGGAGTTGATTCCTGCAGAACAGACTTCACTTGGGGAAGTGAGGGGCATTCTTTTGTGTCATGGTTCAGCTCACACAGTTGACACACTTCTACCTTGTCAAGTGGGAACTCCTTCAAAGGGTGGTTCTTTCTACATCGAGGGCAGAACACACCTCGTGTGAGGTCCTCAACTGCCTGCTTTTGCTTTGCCCTCAAGACGTTGATTTTCGAGGAGATAGAGCTCATCATTTCTATTTTAAAATTTTCAAGGACATTTCCTATCTCTGCATGGGTGGCTCCTCCATTAGATGACTTCTGATTTATGTCGAAAACATCGCATTCTAGCTTATCCTGTTTGTCCCGCCTGTTATTCCTGGAAGATCCCCTGGAGTACCTTTTGTATAACTCCACAATATTTTCGAAAGACTCCTTGTAGATATCCCCCTTTCCTAACAAGTTTAACATATCTAGGCAATCATCCCTAATCCCATGAAGCAGGATTATCTTCAGCACATCTAACCCTATGTTCGTCTATCCAGCTCTTTGCACATTGTATAAAATCCTTTCTTCAAAATCTTCCAGGCTCTTGTCTTCCTTTTGCACCATTTTGAACAATTCTTCTCTTTTGTCTTTGGTGTTGCAATATTCCTGATATTTCTCCAGGAATACATGTTTCATCCTATCGCAATTAGTGATAGTTCCACCTCGTAGGCTCATGAACCAGCATAATGCATTGTCCTTCAGAGTGGCAGGGAAGAGCTTCAGCTTTTGTGCATTGGTGACGTATTTGTAGCTGCGACAGAGGATATCAAACTCAAAAATAAATTCATCTGGATCCTCTGCCACTTTTTCATGGAAGCGAGGCAACACCAATGGTGATATATTTTTCATAGGGGCTATCCCTTCTAGGTGTTGAATTGGGAATTGAAGTGTAGCCACCATTTCTTGAGGCAGGGAATTATCTTCATGATGATGGTTTTCCCCCATTGCCTCTTCCTCATCAGATTCATGTATGTTACTCATTCCTTCTTATGTTTTCTCTTCTTTGTTCCACTCTTCGTTCGTTCCTTCATTCCTCTCCTCATTCTTTTCTTAGTTCATTCCTTCATTCTTCTCCTCATTCTTTTCTTCGTTCTTCCACTGATCAACAATCTTCTGGTGGAACTGTGTCCACTCTTCTTCAAATACAAACTTCCCGTAAATTTGGTAGATCAGGCTTCTACCAGCAGGTCTGGTTGTACCAGCTTTGTCCTCTTCTGCAGGGATATTTAAGGAAGTCGCAGCTACTCATGTGTTCTCCACTGTGGAACCTGACGCTAGCACCCCAGGATCGGCAGGGATTCTTCTCATAGGCATTTCCTAATGGCAAGCCCTGGCGGATGAATTAGTTTTGTCAACAAGATCATCAATGAATGTCCTCCTACCCAATTATGGACCTCGACCGTGACCTCGACCACCTACACTGTTGGTATTTTGTGGGGTTTTGGGATTCGAAAGATGATCACACTTTACCCTTCTTGTATTCATGCAACCCAAATCATTACAACGAAAAATGGAAAAGATTGAATAGAAACAATTACAGGATGCAACTAATGATGGTGTTTAATTTTTATCCTTCCCCGGCAATGGCGCCAAAATGTCGATCACCCAATATGCAAGTGAATTACAACTAACATACAGAGTGCACAATATTTATTGTCAACCCAAGGAAGTCTTGTATTTCAAGGATAACATGCACAGTATATGCTTGAACATGGAATTACTGTAATTGAACAATCATATTCTTTGTTCGGCTATGCTCATCCCAAGAATCTAATTAATCTAGTTACCTTCTAAGGAATGAAATCACAATTACCTTCTGTTGTTCTTGATCTAAGAATGGAAAGATAAAAGTCACATCTAATTTACAGTTTCAGATAAAGGGAAATTCTGTTCAAACCACTTGATGATTAACTCAACTATCTAATCTGATTTTCCTAGGAATCCAAAGACATAAATTGAATATTGATCTAGGAATTCAAAATATAGAAATTGAGTTTAGTTGTTCTATGAAATTGAAGTACAGGAATGAAATTCTGTAATCATAAAAATAAGAGAGAAGCAGCAAAGATTCATGGAAACAACAACTAAAAGATCTAAGGATGAACAAAGCTATTACAGTTACGACACGAATTGCATAAGAAATAATTACCTACTCAGTCGACTGTCACACCATGCCACTACCGCTATCTAAGAGATGCAATCACGACACACTGTAAATCCACACTTGTTACAGCTTCCTATGAAGAAATAAAATTAACCTAACATCACACAATGAAATAATTGAAATGCCTAATTTAACTCAGCGATCCTTGTGGAAGGCGGGCTCGGCCTTCACACAGAGATGCTGGCTGAACACGCGTAAAAACCTTTAGATCATAAGTAACTCCTTGTATTAAAAGACAGAGTGATTACACAATTCATCCTCCCTCATATCTAATACAATGAATTGATTATATGTTCAACAACCCCTGGTTTGAAATAGTTCTCCATATTTATACAATGCAAATCACAACATCCTAACCTATTATGGGGCAGCCATGAATATCTTTGATCTTCAGGCACCCTAAATGACAGCAGCTGTTACAAAAGTGGCAGGATGAAAAATAGGAAATATATAGGAAAAATGTTAATCACCCCAGAAGTGACGATATCTTCAAATTATAGCTATACACGAGTAGCAACGCACTATTGACCTCCAAGTCTGACGCATTCTGTTACAGCTACCTTGGCACAGCTTTGTCTGGGATATCGCACTGGAACCGCATTCCTTGGGTAATGATAGGATGGATGGGGATCATCTTGAGCATGAATTCCCATCCCTTTCGTAGCATGTTTATCCCAATCTTCCTGCAGTCCATATATCTCAAAATACCTTTATAAACCATCATATGTTAGCGCATTGAGAGATATGAAGCCTTAACTATCACAATCATAAGTATTAATAAAATAAAACAATGACCAATCATACCTTGGTGGTTTGAAGAGCAAAGTGGGGGTAAAACATTTATTTGGCATGCTCAATGGGGGTAGGATAGAACAAGAAGAGGTAATTAAGGATGGTCAAAATAGGCCATTTCTGGGCCCAACACACACCATAGAAGGAAACTGAAAGTGTAGCAACGTGGATCACTCACCTTAACATTCTAAATGAGCAAGCAAAAAAAATTCACAAGTTTGCAATTAAAAGTGACATCAAAAATCCAATATCTAACTGGATCTGCTCCAGATATGATTGGATATGTCCCCAGTATGGTTGCCAATTTTGTTACTGGGAATATTTCAATCAATGCAGACATTATTTGTTCCCATAGCCTGCATGGTGCAAATCTAGAACAAAAGGACACAGTAGTATATCATCTTTCTAGATCACTGATCTACTGGAATGACAATCTCTTTTTACCTTGAATGTGGAAGGTTGTCCTTGTTTCATAGATCCTTGTGCGATCAAATATACCTGCAAATATTACAAAAAACAATTCAAGACATTAGAGAAACAAGATAAATTAATGATCTATACTAATGATCAAGGAAACTAGTAATAAACAATTAACATGAACATGAATCATTTATGGAAAAGGGAAATACTTTTGTATTAAAGATGAGAAAAGAAATCTACAACCAAAGCCCTCATGTCAAATCTTTTCTTTTACAATATATTTGACTCACTCACACACACTATCAACAATGAAATCTCTTACTCACAAGCACTCTCTCTTTTCCTCCTATACTAGACTTCAATCCAACAGCATAAGGATTCTCTCTTGGTCTCTCTTTCACATGGTCCATGTAGCTTGATTTTATAGGCCAAAGCAAGCCCAAATGGGTTGATATATTTTGGGAGAAAGTGTTGTACAGGATTACACACTTAATAACCATAGGTCTGGGGTTACCAACATACTCAATCAACTTGCAGACAATTGGCTCTACAGTGCAATAAAGGAAATAGGAGGATGAGAAAGACTTATTCGATTAATGAAGGTCGATCCTTGCTTGTCCTCTTCCATTCTGCTTCACCTCCAAAGTCTTCAAGGTTTCTCCTCTTTCACCTATCAAGAGTCAATCTTCCAGATACAAGATGATTCATACATATATAAGCAGGTTAGATAAATCATATATAAAATGCAGAAACATAAACATTTATCAAACCAAGATACATGAAACACATATGGAAGAAGGATTCTCTTTATTATCAACAATGGAAAGAGTTCATATTACAACCCAACGCCTGAGACAAGGACTCCTCTGCAACCAAAGGATTCTGAGTTCCACTACTCCAAAGACTTATGTATAAAATCCACCAGCATGACTTTTCTCTCCAAGTCTATATCCAACACCCTCCCCAAGGCCTATATTTATATGGATTAAATAAGGTAGTTTCGAAGGTTGAGGAGGTTGAGACAGTTAAGCAAATTAAGGTAAATGGCTTAACTAATCTCAAGTAATCGCGTGTTTTATTTTTAAATGTCAAAGATAGGCATCTGCGGGTATCAAGAAGGACAACTCGCGTATGATCCATGACTTTATATAAGAGCAACCCACAGATACATCCATCTGCGACTTGCAAACACCAACACTCACGGATGATCTAGGAGTTGCATAGGGATAGAGTCACGGATATGTCTTGACATACGTAAAAAGGAAAAGTAAACCACTGGATGGATAATGAATGCCATTTACAAGAAGCTCATCTATAGTGTTTTGGGCAAACCTCAATCCATAGATGTCCTTTTGTGTGCCAACATGAGGGATGTCGGCACTCAGATGGAGAGGTTCCATTTAGGTGGATAACAGATGCCCCCTAATGTGTGAGTTCAGAGGGAAGCGATGGCCAAAATACATTATAATCAACATCTTTAGAGAACTCAGAAATCCAATGGAGCAGAGAGAGTACCTGAAACAAATACATAGTAATGTCAGATACAAAGTTACATCTGAGGATGCTATGTTCAATTTACTGGAACACTAGATCCTTTACAATATTTGAGTTCATCATATGATATGGGTAAAAACCATGTATATTACAAAGGTGGATCGAATCCACAATATACAAAAATTATGAGTCTTCAAAGATCTGGAAGCTGTGGAAAATAATGGAACATAATCTTGCGCAAATTAGTCCATGAGTGAGGAACTAAGGTCTTCATAAAGGATCCCAAAGAACCAGTACAATCCAAGCCATGTGAATAAGGGTAAGCAGAAGTTGAACATGGAAAGGATTCAACAGTTTGTCAATCAATAGAGGATAATCAACAGCTGAAGCAAAGGAATTCACCAATGATGAAAGTGAATCATGAGGTACTATCGTCAAAACTCTAGGTCGTCATCATCAGGAAGTGCTGAAATGAAACCATGATGTGATACGGAAGGCAATAGATCCTCCAACGAATCACAAGAGTGACTAGGAACTGGGAAAAAAGAAGGAAGACACAAATAGATAACAGATATAACAATGATGGGATCAGGCTATAGATTAGACACTGGGAAGAGTCCTTGAACAGTGAGCACAACACAAAGATGACCCAAGGTAGCGTATAAATTATAGATAGAACAACTAGAACTATCTTTCATGTAGGAGACATGATCAGATTCCCCAGGTATAATGGACAAGAGGAGGAGTAAGAAACTCAAAGTGATAGCTGAACACAAGTGGACACTGAAACATGGATATCGAAAAACAAAGAGTGCTATGTTCAAGGATGACATGCTGCCATTACTGAAAACAAGAAAAAACTTCTTCCTTACCTTCCCTGTTAAATTTTAATGAGTCCAGGAAAGTCAACTCGGTTCCCTCTTCATTTTTTAACAAGCTTGAAGAAATGGGAAAATAATGCTTGATAGTGTCACTAATTCGTGGATTTAATGAGCCCAAACTAGTACATGCTCAGTTGGTGTTTTCACATTTAGAGAGTCTAAAAACTCCAAAGAAGACTCCAGGGGGGTCCTTTTTCATCCAATTTAGTCTCCTGAGGCCGAAAAAGTATAAAACAAACCACAGAAGAACTCTCTTAACTTCCGAAGAAGAAAAGGTGAACCTTTTTCGTACTTAGTCAGGAAGGTCCGAAAAAGGTTAAATTACCACCTACCCAACGCTCCTTCCAGAATAGCATAAAATAGCTTGAGTTTTACGAGTGTGAAGGAAAGCAAGATCACTCGAAAAGATCCATTTGGTTACGAGAAATGGGGCTTACAACAATAAACTCGTTGCTTTGTTTTTAAGTGTTTAACGTGCATGACAAAGACACAAAGTACACTCGGAATCTTTTTCATGTTTGGGTCCAGAGCACGAATAAGAGAAAACTAAGCTCAAACCAGGTGTTCCTTTTCCGTAAATTTAGCCCCTTAGGTCAGGAAAAGTGATAAACCTATTCCTGAGAATACTCTTCTCAATTCAAAAGAAAAGAGAGTGATCCTTTCTCGTATTATTCCGCATGGTCCGAGAAAGAGATAACCTACCACCATTGCGGATGCTCGTTCACATATTCTTAACGAGATTGAACGGACGAGATAACTCGGCAGTCAAGTTTGTTTTGAAGGAGTCAGACCTGGGCCTAAAGAAACTCCATAAGGGCGGGGAGTCCTATAAAGGGATAGCTTGTAAAAAGAGATTCAACAGAAACTCTATTTGGCGTGAAAAATAGCTAAGAGGATACCCATGAACCTGGAACAGTGGTGGCATGAGTACCAAAGAATGACAAAGGCATATAAGAAGGATACTCATGAAAGAAGGGTCCTAGACATGGAAGAACAATGGTAAAGACAAGGGACTAATGGCTTAGAATACCATAGTCCATGGCAAAATGTTGAATGCTAAGTTTAATGTGGTGTGAAAAGATTCCAACATGTATTGGAAATAACAAAACCACCCTATTGGAGCAACAACACTTTGTAAAAAGTGATAAACCTGTTCCAAGGCACAAAAAGTATGGTATTAGTTGATTAACATTTCAAACTATAGAAAAAGACCCACTTTATGAAATATAATTTCTATAAATAGGTTGAAAATTAAAACAAATCTCACCATTTGAACTTTTGAGCCATAAAGAGCAAATTTACCCTCTACCTTTGATCTATCATTATGCACAATTGGACAGTCAAAATCAGAATCCGTCAGCTTCAGGTAACCCTACACCCTAAGCTCATCAAATTGATCCAAGCAAATGTTAAGTTTAAGTGTGAATTCAATATTTAACAGCATCCTAAACTATAGCAATGCGCATCCGCGGGTTGCTAATAGGGAAAATCGTGGATACGCGTTATATCCGCGGGTTGCTTAACAAGAGAGCCGTGGATGATCCGTGACCTGTCTAAAGAGACAGTCGTGGATACTACGTGGAGGACAAACGCTTAAAAATATGCAAAAATTTTTGAATTTTGATATGAAAATACTGAATTACATTGCTTGTATTTGCCAGGTAAACATGGTTCTGGAATGGAGGGAAAGGGAGCACGAAATAATGGACCAAACGGCGCTCCAAAGTGTGCCCACCATACAAGCATTGAGGACCAGTGGGCTACTGAAATTATTTTGTGCATCACCCATGCGGACCAATGTCCACATACTTGAGTTCATGGTCAATTATTGGGATCATGATATGGGGATGTTCAATCTACAAGGTGAAACCGTAGAGCTTACTGAGGAAGACATATATTTCCTTACCGGGTTGTCACGACGGGGAGCACCGGTGAACCTGGAGGGCACTGGCAGGGGTGGTGACCCTTTAAGTGTCCAAAACTATGTGGACATATTCTGTACACCAGGTACTCAGAGAAGGGGAACCAATGTTCCAATTGTAGATATCCAATATTTTACTCTCCAGGTATTAGCTAGTACCATTGTGAGACTTGTAGGATCAACATCATTACATTTGGCCACCAGGAATCAAATGAGGGTGGCAGTTGACTGTTTTAGAGGTGCCCTCTATGATTGGTGCTCGGGATTTGCCTCCATCATGAGGAGACAACTATCCGACTGCAAGAGAGGAAGACACAAGAATTTTGGCTATGCAAGCATACTACTGGCGTTCTTCGAGAGAGAGTACCAGCAATGAGCCCAGCCATACCGCTACTGATCACATCTCCACATCATGCAAGGCTGAGCAGGTGGGGAGACATCTTCCTCCATCAAGGAGGAGGAGACATAGTGCACAGCGTATATGATGATGACTTTTACACATGGTGGGAACGACAGTTGCCGGCATTGGAGCAGTTTCCATATGCCGGAATGGACTTCCGAGGTGACCCCGACCTTGTCCTCCCTCCAGGAGGAGCATGGGGTGACATGGGTAAGTAATTTTCTAATTTTTATCATTTTCAAATTTTTATGAATTTTTCAAATGATAGATATATACATATGTACAAGTCTTAACCCTATTCATGTGTCAAAATGCAGATATTGGACCAGTCTTCCCTGAAGGGCAACCCCTCGTGTTTGTTCGTCCTGTCGTGGGCGAGGAGCCAGGCTTGATCAGGGTACTAGAGGGAAAGCTGGCCAGGATGACCCAATGAGTACCAACCATATGAATAGAGCATATCCCTATAGCCATGCAGGAGTTTGTTGTGGGGGTTCCACCAGTTTGGCTACGTCTTTTCAGACGAGTGGCTAGAGCAGTGCTCGTATATAGAGATGCGATGGAGGATGCTGAAGCCCAGGAGGCTGAGGAAGCCAGAGCAAAAAGGTGCCATGGGGACCAAGGAGGTCCCAG